>JAVYIG010004171.1:0-170459 GCA_035222895.1 Strongylocentrotus droebachiensis | reverse complement strand
GAAGAAAAGAAAGAAGGGGGATATCAGTTGCAATTTTCTCGCCAACAAGTTGTGGATCGGGGGGGGGGGGGCAAAAGGCCCTTGCCTCTCCCGACCCCGCCAAGCAAAAAGAGAGAATGAAGGGAAAGGGAACATGGAGAGCTAAAAAATGAACAAAAAGAGGAAGAAAAAAAGAAAGGGTGAAAAGAAGGGGAGATCAGTTCCGATTAATCCCGTCCCCCCCCCCCCCCCCCCCCCATTAAACACAAAAGAGAGAGAAGGAAGGGAAGGGAAAGGAAAGAAGAGAGAAAGGGAAAGAAAAAAAAGAGAAAGAAGTGAGGAAGGGGAGATCAGATGCGATTTTGTTTTCCCCAACAAGGTGTAAATCAAGGGGGGTGCACTGGCGTACGGATGGGGGTGGGGTGCCCCCACCCCCATAAAATTCAAACGTGGTTTATTTCTAATTCGATACCGGTGATTTACATATGTTGCTGAAATGACATAATTTTCCGAGATTTTTCCTCACTTTTTAGTAAATTATACTTTTTTATGCGTTTCTTGGAAAATGACGAATTCCTAAACTTACCGTCAGGCGATAAATATGCTTATTTAAAGGCTTAAATGTCAATTAGTGTCCTGCCAGTGTCACAAATAAGGTATCAAAATAATGTTCCTCTGACCCTAATTAAACGCATAAAATCCCTGAGCTTCCTGGGGCTCTGCCCCCTTAACCTAACCAAAGGCCCTAGGGCGGGCCCCCGGATACTCATCTGACCTTTTTGTAATGCCTTAAAACCCCTGAGCTTCTGGGGGCTCCGCCCCTGGACCCACGCCAATTATTATCATGCCAGTGTCACAAATAAGGTACCAAAATATGCTCATCTGACCTTAATTAGATGCCTAAAACCAGGGGGGTTAGGGGCAGGCGCGGACGAGCGACTTCCAAAGTGGGGGGGGGGGCGCACTAACAAAACAGTGCACTTTCTGGAAAAAAGGGCACCTACAGTGGAAAATCTCAAAGCGAAAATATACAATTTTTAGACATTGGTATAAACCCCTACATTGTGATTACATTATCAGGGATGATTTCAATATTTGCATCATACTTTACAGTTGGGTGTGATGTCTGAATATGCATTTACGAGCGAGCGAAGCGAGCGAGAAAAATTTTAAGATCTGTGAGGTCGCAGTGCGAAAAATTACATCTTATAAAGAGGAAAGAAGCCAATCGTGATGGGGTTATAAGCACATTCTCATAACGGAAGACTGAAAAGACCTTTGATAAGTAACATAAATATATCATCTTTAAATGCGAGCGAGCGCAGCGAGCGAACTTTGGGGGAAATTGCTCTGAGTCGCTTTAAATAAGGGGCACGTTTAATGATTACATGAAAAGGGGACAATTATCGAAAGGAATAAGACACTTATTAGAAAAGAAAAGGAGCACGTGTCAAAGTACAAAGGATAATTATAAGAGTGAAAATGAGGCATTTTTCACCTGAAAAGAGGCATTCACCAGTGATCAAAAAGAGGCGTTTATGAAAATGGGAAATAGGCATTTGTTGACGGCAAAGGGGCACCCATCAGATTTTGATAGGGGCATTTATAAGAGGTGAAAAGGAGATAGGTCCCTTATTAGAAAGGAAAAGGGGCACGTATCATTATTAAAAGGGGAATTATCAGAGTTGAAAAGGGGCACTGACCAGATATGAAAAGGGGCACTTATGAAAATGTAAAAGGGGCACTTATAATAAAGGAAAATGTGCATTTGTTGAATGAAAAGGGGGCATCGTTCAGATTTTTAAAAGGGGCAGTTATGAGAAGGGGAATGAGCTCTTTCTTTTTAATGGGGGCACTTATCATAAGGAAAAGGGGCACCTATTAGAAAGAGAAAGGGGTAGTTATGAGAAGGGGAAGGAGCTCTCTCTTTTTAATGTGGGCACTTATCATAAGGAAAAGGGACACTTATTAGAAAATAAGAGGGGCACATGTGTTAAAATGAAAGGTGTGCTCATCCGAGTTTAAAAAAGGGGTAGTTATTAAAAGGAGAAGGGGCACTTCTTACAAAGGAAAAAAGGGAAGTTGTCAAAGTAAAAGGAGCACCTCTCAGTTTTGAATAGGGCAATTGTCAGAGGTGAAGGGGGCACTTATTAAAAGTGAAAAGGGGCACTTCTCGTACCTGAAAAGAGGCACTTACTGGAGATTAAAAATGGCACTTATTCAAGATAATTTCAAGATTTATGAGAATGGAAAATGGACACTTATTGCAAAGGAAAATGGGAACATGTCGAAGGAAAAGGGGCCCGTGTCAAAAATTAAAAGGGCACTCGTCAGAGGTGAAAGGGGGGAAGGGGCACTTTTACTAAGTAATAGGGGCACTTGTCAAATTAAAAGGGGCACCTTTCCTATGTAAAAGGGGCACTTCTTACAAAATCAAAAGGGGCACTTTTCCTATGTAAAAGGGGGCACTTTTGGGGTATCTGAAAGTGGGGGGGGGGGCCTCTGGTTAGAGGGTTTAAACCACCCCCCCCCCCCCCCCCACTTGGGCTGCAAGTGAAAATGTGATGTGCATAGAAAAACGCCATAATGTGAGAAGATATTCAACTCATCTGTAACTTAACCAAACACATGATAATTCTGGCTGTAACTGTGTATCACTTGTTTAAAAAGACGTTATCATGCACTGCTTTTCATAGTCTCCAATATAGTAGATGCCAGGAAAACATCACTTACAGGGGTCAGAAATAGCATCTAAAAAACTCGTCATTGGGTAAAAAAAAAATTGCCTCGCCGCTACGTGACCCTAGGACGATGCTCTGCATCGTCGTTGGGTCCACACACAAAAATGGCCGATTTGCGGCTCGTGGAAAAAAAACACGTGATTTTTACCTTTTTTTTTGTGTGGGGGGGGGGGGGGTGGTTGGCCCCCTCCCCCCCCCCCCCTGGCGCTCAAGGGGGGGGGGAGGGGGGGTGCAAATTTTTAAATTTTCGAGGGCCAAAAAAAAAATGTGCTCACTACCCCCCCCCCCCCCCTCAGTGACTTTTCGGCCGGCGCGATTTTCAAATTTTTGGGACAAAAAAAAAAACAGTGCTCACTAATTATTTTATCATTATGATGTAAATATCAAAAGGTGATACACAAAGCTGAGGAAATTGCCTTTGGTTGACTTATGAAAATCCGACTTTGCGACCGTTTTTCAACTTCAATCTCAAATCTTCTATGGCAAATTACATTTTGGCAAACTCGCAAAAACGAGAAAAAATGCCGGAGTGAGGCTGGTCATAAAATAGTGAACCACATTGACGGACATTAAAATCTGGCAGTGTCTGAGACTCTGACTCCTTCAACCCAATCATTTTCATGGAGACCTTCAAGATTCAATGCAGTATTTCATCGCCCCCCCCCACCCCTGTGGGGTTCAAGGGTGGGGGCATAGGGGCACAGGCCCCCACCACTGGCAACAACAAAAGTATTTAAAAAAAGAGGGTAAATACCTTTTTCTGTTTTGCTCAAGGGTGCATGTTGAGTCGCAAAAAAAATGCTCACTATCCTCCATCCCCCAAATTGAGCCCCCCCCCCCACCAACAAAAAATAGTGCAGTTTACCCCCCCCCCCCCCCGTTTATTCGTCTGCCGCTGATTCGCCGCTTAATATTTTTTTCACGAATTGAGCCCCTATCCGGCCCCGCCACCCCGCTTCCTGCATGATTTTTTTTTTTTTATGGTCAGTTTTTATTCTTTAGTTTCTCTTGAAACAAATTATAATCATAGTACAAATTACAATCATCATATGTAACGCTCACTGCAAATGTGATGACATTATAAATCAGTATAAATTTTTGTCTTACAAACGGCTTCAAAAGAAACTTACATAGTTAGTTCCTACATCATATTTTCAAAGAAAACATATGCATGCAGTTGTATAATCCAAAAAATTTCCCATTTAGAAAATGAATAGTGAGAGCTCCCTCATTGCTGCCAATTTCCTTTCTTCTACTTTATCCCCTATTATACTATTCTTTATTTCATTATAAAAAGAGGGTGGTTTTTTAAGTTCTCTATTTCTATAAATCAGATATTTAACAAGAATTAAAACATGATTCATTAATTGATATTTTCCTTTATTTCTCTCCTCTTTCCCATACAGAATTTCCTCCAAACTACAGTTATGTATTTTAAAGTCATAAAATCTCGTGCACATTCCCCACACTGATTGTGCAAATGATGATGAGTATATATCGATCATCTTAAAGTTCCACATTTTCATTTTGTTTTAATAGTTTGTGTTAGGAAAAACACCTTATTCAACTCTGCTCTAGCATTATGTCACAGCCCATTCTATATTTTCTACACCGGGGGGGTGTTTCACAAAGATCCTAAGTTGAACTTATCTCTAAGTTGGACTTAAAAATTATGGAAAGCCATTAGCATCCTTGAAACATTTTGTAAAAGTTACTTTAAAAGACATAAAATGTTGATTCAAATCATTCATATTTTCTATTATCATGGGAGATTCTATGTTCTTGATGTGGAATTTATAAAGAGTCTAAAAAACTTGAATTTCTGCTTTTGAATATATTTCATTTTAAGGCTCCAATGGCTGTCCATAATTTTTAAGTCCAACTTAGTGTTAAGTTCTACTTAGGATCTTTGTGAAACACTTCCCCGGTCATGAAGCCGAGAACCGTGGTAGCGGCTACCCCCCGGCCCCCCGGTTTTTAAATAATCGATAATATGGGGAATGTCCTTCGGTCTGGGTAGTTTTTATGTCCGTGGTATTTAATGTCAGCCTCTCTAGCGAATTTATGCCTCACCCCACCTCCGTTCCTGCTTCCTCTCCCCGTATTTGGCTCTCGGACCGAGATGGGGAAAGCCCTCTCACAAAATGCGATAGTACGAAAACACTGTATTCAGGCTTTTGTGCTAATCATTATGTAATGCGCCTTCATCAAATTGGCACCCGTACTTTTCGGCATCCTCAGTGACGTGTGTTGAGGTCTTAAAGTGTAACATGGTCTTAAAGTGTAACACGACTCCCTAGCTCCTGAAAAAATAGTCCCTGCGTTGCGCATGCGTACGTGGAGCTCGCAGACGCACTTTGTACTTTGAAACCAAGCTAGCTAGCAGATCACACAGCTGCGTTACTATCCTGGCTAGTGTATTAAAAGCTGTTCCATTGATTCTCAACATTTTAAACACCACTGTACAAATTCAACTAATTTCACTCAAAATGAGTACTTTAGTGATAATTTATGACACCTAAATAGCAGTAAAATATAATATTTTCAACTTGCCAATGTTAAAAAGAATAATTTAAAAATTCAAATTGTAAGTCTACTGCCAAACTTGCCGGTCAACCACATCGGCATTATTGTGTGGATTTGTGTGTGAAGAGTGTATTGACTATTCTTGTGTGCAAATGCTGCCTATTAACACGTAGTGCAGCGCTAGAGGTCATTACGGATTAGCATTGACTCTCTACGCTTCGCCTGATCGAGTGGCTGCAGATCAACGTTCAGTATCAACGATTTCAACAAATTCGACATTTTGAAGGTAGAGACTGATAGTAGGCCTAAAAGGAGATATCAAGTAGACTCTATCATGAATCGTCTTCGCTTACTAGTACTAGACCTATTGCTAGTATTGGTGAATGAGTGTCGCCGGTGTCGAGAGCGGCAACGATGGTGAAGAACAGCCAGCGCCACGGGGGGACCGGGACGGTGACCAGACGACCGGCTACGGAGGTGACAGGCGTGCCAGTGACAGTGCCTGTGAGACAGAACCTGGCTGAAATTGTGACTAGTCTAGGCCTAGGCCTAGATCTATATGCTATTACTTCTTACTGAGTGTAGATTGTAACTTGTAAGTGGAAATTTAAAAAGCAGAAGGGCTGCTTATAAGTATAACATTAACACATAAGGAGTGCGGTATCGTGGCAACCAGTACTAAAAGCCGTCTGCATTAACTAGGTCTAGTAGACCCCCTACTGCTTTCAAAGTGGCTTCTATCAGATACCGATGAAAATACTGATTGAATTTTCCTTATGTAAACAAAGGTGAAACCGCCGTTTTCCCCCTGTCGCTTTCATACTGCCGGTGAAATTCACTCGCTTTGGCGAGCCCATGCCGGAAGTGAAGAATTATTACGTAATTATTAAGCCCGCGCCCCATCTAGATGGCATGCAGCATGTTCAACAAAAAGTCAACAAACACAGCTAGTTATGAGAAAGCGCGCGTAACTGCGACAGACCATTTTAATCGGTGTTTTAATCACTGTTCTTTTTCATCAGCTATTTAATAGGGTGTCTGAACGATTTTTCAATTTTCAATTTGGGATCGTTTTTCACCATTTTTATTGGATATTTGAATAAAAAATGTAATCAGAATAATACAGATATAATTATCATTTTTTGCTCAACAGCTGCATTCTTATGCATTTAGGCTATATGCAAAAAGTGGGGGAAGGATATTTTCAAACTTAAATCGTACGTGATCCCTGGGGGCTAGCGAAAAAATAAGCGCATAGATATATTCCTTAGGACTGGGACTACTTATCGATCGGGGCTGCATATCTCAAAAGTTGGAAATCTCCCGAGTTGTAATTTCACGCCAACAAGTGGCCCTTGCCTCCCCCCGCCCCAAAAAAGGGGGGGGGGGGGGGAGGAAGAGAAAGGGAAGAGCTAAAAGGGAACAAAAACAGGAAGAAGAAAGGAAGGGAGAACAGTTGCGATTAATCCCGCCAAAAACGTGTGGATCGGAGGGGGAGCCGAAAGGCCCTTGCCTCCCCCCCCCCCATCAAACTTAAAACAGAGAGAAGGAAGGGAAAGGAAAAGAGGAGAGAAAGGGAAAGAAAATATAATTCAAACGTGGTTTATTTCTAATTCGATACCCGTGATTTACCAATGTTGCTGAAATGACATAATTTTCCGAAATTTTTCCTCAATCTTTAGTAAATTATACTTTTGTATGCGTTTGTGGGAAAATGGCAAATTCCTAAAGAAAGAATGAAAGAATAGTAACCTGCCTTTCTCACAAAATAATGTGTCAAAATTAGCTCATCTGACCGTGAATAAATGCATAAAACCCCTGAGCTTCCGGGGGCTCTGCCCCCTGGATTTCACCTAGAGTCCTCAGGCGGGCACATGGATGCTCATCTGATGGTAATTCAATGCTTAAAATCCCTGAGCTTCTGGGGTCTCCGCCCCATGGACCTCACGCCAATTAGTGTCCTGCCAGTGTCACAAATAAGGTATCAAAATATGTTCATCTGACCGTAATTAAATGCCTAAAACCCTTGAACTTCCGGGGCTCCGCCCCTCGAACCCGCCAGGGGCCCTATAGGCAGGACCCTGCATGCTTGTCTGACCGTTATAAAATGCCTATACCCCCTGAACTTCCGGGGCGCCACCCCTTGATCCCCCGCCCCTAAACCCCACGCCAATTTACGCTACGCTCTACCTGATCGTAAATACCACCCCACCCCAACCCCACCCCACCTACTTAGAGAAATGTTCAGCGGGGCCTGCATGTAAGAATGGGGGTGTTGCAGATTTTTTTTAACCCCCCCCCCTAAGAAATCCAGGATCCGCGCCTAAGTACTGTTGCTCAAGAATGAAAATATTGGGGCCACATATGCCATTTTGCTCCATAAGGTTTTGACAGAGGTTTTGATGTCATTTGAAATATGCTATCTAGGTTTAGAAAAAGCACACAAAATCACCAATCCAGGACGGGGACACAACACATTTCGAAGGCTCACTGGTTCACAGATGTTTTAAAGACAGGATACCCCTGCATTTCGTGCAAGCATGCATGATGCCTAGTATTTTCTTAATTATATATGTCAACTATACATGGGGGAAATCAAAGAAAAAGCTGCTCTTACTCACTTCAAATTTGGGGCACATTTTATGGAAAGAGGATGAGGGGTCACTTATCAGGAATAAAGAAGACACGTTTGTAAGACATGAAAGGGGGCATGTGTCAAAGTTACAAGGGCAATTATCAGAGGTGAAAATGGGCACTTCTCGCTCCTGAAAATGCACTCCCCAGAGGTGAAAAAAAAGACATTTATGAAAATAGAAAAGAGACATTTGTCGACGGAAGAGGGAACCTACCAGATTTTGATAGGAGCAGTTTTTAGAGGTGAAAGCGGGTAATTATGAGAAGGGAAGAGAAGGGGCTCTTATTAAACAAGATTGGAGGTGGGGGCACTTATAATGTATGCCATAGAAAATGGGCATATGTTAGAAAGTAAAGAGCAGGTGTCGAAAATAAAAGGGGAATTTAAATGATGGGGGAACTCACTTCTAACAAAAGAAAAGGAATACTTGTCAGAGTAAAAGAGGCGCCTCTAAGATTTGAAGAGATGCAATTATCAGATGAAAAGGGGGCACTTACGAGAGGTGATAAGGAGCACTTATACGAATGTGGAACGGGCATCTATCATGAAAAGGTGGGTGAGCTTACATATCAAAGTTTTTAAGGCATTCCACCTTCCATTCTTTTCAGTTACGAAAAAACACAAAAACATCAAATTTACAAGGGTTATGAATAATTTTGTTAACTGTTACTCTTGCACATTATGGTAAACCTTCAAAATGTTATAATGAATTACCACCAAGGCACCGACCCATGCACTCTTTTTAGGCCTACGTTTGTCAAGAGACGAGGACCCTTTTCTCTTTCTATATATTTCCTTTTTTTATAATGACTTGTTTTCGTTTTTCACACTCAGGCAAATTTACAGGACCTATATATCTTAGGATCTGTGTTTTTCCTACTTTTTCCTTGTTTGTCAGCACCTCGCATCCTTACTAAAGTCATTCCCTGGGCCCTGCTTATTATTCCTACTTTTATCTATACTTTTTTTTGACGCAAACCAATTCTCTTCCATCCCCTTCGTCTTCTTATCAATTGTATACCTTATATAGCAAACATTTCGTTATATCACTGCTCTGCACAGCACTTGAAACACTGTCCTGTGCCATTTGCATTTTGGTTCATTCGTCACTCTTTTTCATATTTTACAAAGGATGTATACCTCTTTCATGAGCTGCATCCTAATCCGGATGACATACGACATTGGATAAAATAATGTCTACACATGTACGAGCTACGGAAAAAATAACAGTAAGAATGAGACCAAAGAGGAAGTTTGGAGAAAAAATAAGAGAAAGAGAAGAAGATAGAAGAGGAAAAAGAGAAAGGAAAGTAGCAAAGAAAATGGTATAGAAGAACAAGAGAGGTAGGCCCGGACATAATGGAACTCTGCATGCCTTAATCGAATGAATATTCACCGTCAGAGTTTGCTTTCAAAGTAGTAGTGAAAAGAATGCTGTTCTCTCCCAATATACTGTTTAATCATGAATGCTTACTAGTGTCTGCTTTATTGACGATGATATTTGCAATCAAATGTAACTCCTTCTCACTTCAACCCCCCGCCCCTCTCTCCCCCTCTCTCTCTCTCTCTCTACCTAATATTCTTCTCTTCTGTTTGCTGTACGTTTGCATTATGACATCAGGTACTCCCAAATTTATGCATTTTGCTTGAACATCTACTTAATTGTCAGCGCTCACAAGGCATTAACATTTGTTTATCTTGGAGCACTGGCCAGTTCTGTTTAAAATATATTCATATTTCTTTATGTATGTTTTAATGTATACTGATGTTTTTTTGTATTCAGAACTGAAAATGAATAAAATAAAATAAAATAAAAAGAATTGAAGACATGGTATTAATGTAACTCTTCCTCCTTTCCCTTCTTCTGTCGTCTTCCTTTCATTCATATTATTTCTTTTCCTTTCAATTCATTTTTTCTTTAATAAAACATTTCATGTTTCTTTCTTCCGTAGTTCGTTTTTCCCATATTCTTTATTTCTTCCATTAATTTTTTTTTTTTAATTATGTGTCCATTAATTGATTCTTCGTTTTTATTTAATTCTTTTTACTTTCTTTCTATTCTTCCTTTTCTTTCTATCTCATTTTCCCTCCTATATTGACAACGTTTTGTGTATGGGATAAACAAAAAATACCCACTCATGGAAGATGTGCTCTTTCCTATCGGTCTGTATTCCCCTCTTTATTAAGATGTTGAATTATTGCTGCCAACTAGCTAGTACGTTAGCCCAATTAAGCGAGAGCGAGCATATTACACATACAATCATGTACAGCTAGCTAGCTACAGCTGTGCGTACGCGCCGCGCGCACGCAGCGACTATTTTTTCAGGAGCTAGGGAGTCGTGTTACACTTTAAGACCATGTTACACTTTAAGACCTCAACAGACGTGCCTGATTACACAATGAATATTCATGTCCGCCTCCGCGATTCCTCGGCCGCCCGGAAGATCAAAAGAATACACACATATTGGTAGATTCCCGTACACAGTTTTGCGAATTATAACGGGACATCTACGTAAGTGATACACATAGCCCGATATGGGTGAAGTAACGGCGGAGAGAGAATGATCGAAGAGTATTATGTTGACGGGGATTGCACATTATGCTTCAATTAATATGAATATCCAGTTAAAATATCTACTTGTAACTGCATTTAGTTGCTCTGCTAGAACTTAATTGTCTAGAAAGTTTGTAGTCATTAAGTGTGCTGGGCTGTCTATAGTATTATGTATCGACATGAGTAATATATGCGGGGGCGAATATTCTACTTCATGAACTTTGTATACCCCGGCCTTTGTGTAAGAAGAACCAGATAGATTCAGTAATCGGCGATGACGAAAATTGCGTCGGTGCAGTATCGGGGAAACCCAGTGTTGAAAAAGATGAGTAATAGGGCTATAGGAGTGGTTTCGAAATATACTGTTTGTAATTACTTTATCCATGGAAATAGTAAGCTAACATGTAATTATAGGCCTATATATGCCGGCCTCTGGAATTTAGGCCTACCAAACGTTGCAATGATGTTGCCGTGGTATATATACAGACATTACATTACACCATATAGCTGAAGATTTTGTTGATAAAATATGAATTTTCAGTCAACTAAGAAACAATTCCTAATTACACAGTTTTCAGGAAATGTCATCGTCTATGAATTAATGTTAATAAAATAGGATCAATAGCGAAATCATATGTTAGGAAAACACGGTTTTATGCCTTTCTCATTTCAATCATTTATCTTTTACTTCCAACAATGCAATTCAATACAAAACATACTGCAATTCGAATTTGAATTTGCGTTCCGACGGTGACATACTGCTAGACGTGAAAAAGAGCCCACCCCCCCACTTTTCAGGTACCCCTAAACTGCCCCTTTTTACATAGGACAAGTGCCACTTTCTTTTTGATAAGTGTACCCCCCATTTTTTCATAAGAACCCATTCACTTTATTCTGATAAATGTCCCTTTTCACCTCTGATAAATGCTAAAATCTGATAAGTGCCCCTTTTCCTTTGCAATAAGTGTCCATTTTCCTTCCTCATAAGTGCCTTTACCACCTCTGAGAAGTACCCCCTTCACCTCTGTCAATTGACTATTCAAATCTGATAGGTACACGTTTTACTTTGACAAATGCCCCTTTTCCTTTGTAATAATCGCCCCTTTCCCCTTCTGATAAGTGCTACTTTTCTTCTTTGATGAGTGACCCTGTTCACCTCTGATAATTGCCCCTTTTCCTTCTCATAAACGCTCCCTTTTTACCCCCAATAATTGCCACTATCAAAATTTGACAGGTGTCTTAAGCGGCCCCTTTTCCTTTCTCATAAGTGCCACTTTTCACCTCCGATATTGAAACCCTTTTTACTTTGACTCGTGCCTCTTTCCCTGTTGAATAAGTGCACTTTTTCCTTCTGATAACTGCCCTTTTCCCTTTGTAGTGAGAACCTCTTCCCTTTCTCTTAAATGCCAATTTTCACCTCTAATACGTGCCCTTTTTTTACACGTGTCCCTTTTCCTTTCTCATAAGTACCATATTTCCTTCGGACAAGTGCCCCCCCCCTCCCCCCTCCCCCTCCCTCCTCCCCCCACTCCGAGAACGGACGGACCCCATGCGTGTTACCAAAATGTCCAGTAAAGGGGTATTTTTCGTGCGACAAAGTCCGGCCAGAGAATTGAAAAAAAGGGGTGTATTAACTTTTCACTCGGAGATTTCTTTAAAAAGGGGGTGTTTTTTTCTTTTTTTCTCTCATCTCTTTGGACTCCTGAGAAATTATTCCGAATTTAGGGGGGTACATTGAGCATTTTTCATGATTTAGGGGGGTCTCCAAGGCAGGAAAAGCCCGTAAAAAGCCCGCGAAAGGGGGGTTCGGAAATGTTGGCAGTCCTCAGATAGAGGGTGCTTTCAAAAAGAGGGAACAAGCATAATATGCGTACCTTAAATAACACTGAGTGGGGGGCCGGGGATAAATGCCCCTTAACTTCTTCTATATGAGCCCCTTCCCCTTTTCAAAATGCCCCTTTGTATATACATCTGATATATGCCCCTATCAAAATCTGATAGGTGCCCTTTCCTTTCAACAGATGACCCATTTCAACTCTAATAAGTGTTGAGTGTCCCTTTTCAGGTATAAGATCGAAGTGCCCCATTTTCAACTCTGGTATAGTTGCCCTTTTCACTTTGACACGCGTGCACCTTTTCTTTTCTAATAACTGTCCCTTTCCATTTTGATAGGTGCCTATTTTTCCTTTCTCTCTAACATGCACCCCTAATTCAAAACGATCTAGAGCCCCTTTTTCTTTTATCTTCCGTAGAGCTCGCTCGCTACGCTTGCTCTCATTTATAGATTATATAATTATGTTACTTATTAAAGAACTCTTCAGTCATTCTTCATTAAACTGTGCTTAAAACTAATCAGGGTTTGTTTTTGTCCTTTTTATAAGATGTAATTTTTCGCACTGGGCCCTCACAAATCCAAATGTTTGTGCTCGCTTGCTTCGCTCATTAACAAATTAATATTCAGACCATCACGCCCAACTGCACAGTATGTTGCTTAAGCAGTATCTTGTACCTCGTAAAAAGAAAGACAAATATTGATGGAATGCCTGGTCGTGTAATCGCAATCATGACGATGAAGAGGTATAAACCAAAGTCTAAAAATGGCACATGTTCACTTTGAGATTTCCCTTTAATTATAGGTGCCCCTTTTTCAGAAAGTGCCCTTTTTAGGTGCCCCCCCCCCCCACTTTTGAAGACGCTTCGCTGCCCCTGCGTGAAAAGAATTAGAGCAACGAATGATGTGGTATTACGAATTTTCGTAATCATCTATGTAATCTATCGATATCCATTTATCTTCCCACCCCAATCTATTTCTCTCTCTCTTCCACTTTTAGCCCGACTTCTAGCCGTAACATATCGTATTTTGTTTCATTTCTCTTTTTGTCTTAGTCTAGTGCTTGTGTATTCCGCTTTACTGTAGTTTAATTCAGTGAACAAGCCTAGCTTTTAAGTTGGTTTACTTTTCATTTCCGTATTTAATGATTGACAGAACAATATATTTTATGTCATTGACTACTTTGATTCAGGATTATTTTTAAAACTGTTTTTTACTTCCATATTACTAAAAGAAAATGATGTGTGAAAAGTATTATGCTTTGTTAATTTTGCTTGGGATATGAACAAAAGCAACAGGGGCGGATCTAGCTTTTTGCTAAGGGGGGGTTTGACCAAAATAATGACGATGCGGAGCATCGTCCACGAGCCGCGAAGCGGCGAGCCGATTTTTGGGGGGTGTTTATTTGAACCCCGTAAGTGATGTTTTCCTGGCATCTATTAACACAATGGAGACCATAAAAAGCAGTGCTTGAAAGGGTTTCTCTCCAGCGTGCGTTCTTTTTTCTTCTCTTTTTTTTCCTTTTTTTTTTGGGCCGCCCAAGGGGGGGGGGGGGGGTTTAAACCCCCTAAACCCCCCCCCCCGTAGATCCGCGCCTGAGCAACCACCCAATCAATCATCTGATTTGCTTAATTTTTTTTTTTAAAGACTTTAATTGATTTTGATGCCCTCCTAAAATTGTAGCTTGATCGGAATTCCCCAAAATAAGACAGAGTGCTAATGTTGACCCTCATCCCGAGTAAAAAAAAAGCACACTTTTGTCCAGTCTAAAATATTATCTTTTCAACTCCCACTGAGAAAAAAGGTTTTGAAGTGGCGTATCTGGGAATTGGCGTCAGGTAAAGGGGGGGGGGGGGCAGGGTGAAATTATCTACATAACTGTGAAAGCAAGCGAACGAGACACTTTCATTGTAGTAAAGACATTATTTTGTCATAAAAATACATGCTGGCTGAGTGTGAGGGTTTTGGGGCATTCCGTTGTCATCCCATTTGTGGATTTTGCGAGAGAGCGAGCAACAATGGTCACATTGATATTTCTTTAAAAGTTATTTCATCTTCAATAGTTTAGATGTAAGAATATTTTAATCGGGCACCTTGCTGCAGACCTAGCCATCGAGTCCGGAACAGGGAAGGGGCCCGGGCCTGATAAATGTCTTCTTATGATTATTTTGTGATCAAGTCTGGTGTGTGCTATCAAAGTTTTTCTATCCCACTTGTCTTCCTCCATTTTCATGTGCTTTTAAAATCCTCTAGTTTTATCTTGGCTCATCATTGTTTGCCCCCATTATATTCCAAATTCCTCGGACTCTCTCACTTTCTTCTTCTTTTGTCTTCATTTGGATCCCTCCCATCTCATGCACTAGCCCTCACTTCATTTCCTCTTCCTGTCAATTACTTCTCATTTCTAACCCTCTTCCTACCCCACCCATTAACAAAATCTCAGACTTGCAATTAAGACAGCCATACTTCACACAATGTTATTCAAGGTTTTATATAGTAAAAATGTATCTGTTTAGTAAGAGCGGTCGTAAATAAAAGTAGTTATGCCCTTTACGCCTTTCTCTTCACGCCAAATTTTTAAAGTTTTGATCAATCAAACAAACATTGGCAACTCTCCAATTTGCTCTATACAGAAAATTTCATAATTTTAATTTTCTTAATTATTGATGAAGGAATAGATTTCTTTCATACAAGGTTTTATAGGAACATATTTGCAATAATTATATATAGGGTGCATGTATGATTGAATTAAAAAAAGGGAAAATATACATTTCATAATTTTGTTAGTACACATCAATGGAAGACAAGATACGTCACAGAGTTGCCTATTTGTTTTTTGATTGATTGCAACATCAAATATTCATAACTTTCTGATTTTTAATTGGATTTTGCTAAAATTTTCACTGACCTGTAAGTTCCTCTCAGTTTTTTTTGCATCTACTAAAAACAACTTAAAATCAGGGTGGACTTGCCCTTTAAAGGGAAAGTCCACCCCCAAAATAAGTTTGTTTCGATAGAGGCAGAATAATAAGAAAATCAGGTGAGTGAAAGTTTGAGCAAATTCTGAATGAAAATAAGAAAGTTATGAATTATTGAAGTTGTGATCAATCAAATACAAATTGGCAACTCTGTGACTTATTATACGAGCTCTCCTTCATTTGCTTTGTGCATAATATTCCATAAAATCATGTTTTCTTCGTTATTGATGACGGAATATATATTTGTTCCTTGCAGGGGGAGTATAAAAACATATTTGCAATTATTATATTTAGGGTGCATGTATGGTTGAAATTTTTCTTGAGGGAAAATGAAAATTTTAGATTTTTTTAGTACTAAGCAAATGGAAGTTGAGCTCGCATTTTACGTCATAGAGTTGCCAATTTGTGTTTGATTGATCACAACTTAAAAAATCCTAACTTCCTTATTTTTAATTGGAATTTGCTCAAACTTTCACTGACTTGTTTCTCTCATTTTTCTACTCCTATTAAAACTAACTTAATTTCAGGGTGGACTTCCCCTTTAACAAATATCAATTAATGAATAATTCAAAGTGCAGGGTAACATATTTAAAAATAAACATATGGATATGAAAACTATATATACAGTTGTAACTGCCACTTAAATGAAGGTACCAACGAAAAACGGACGATGTTGAAACTTGAATGATATTTTAATACTTCTCCAACAGTGCCGTGAAACTTGTGGGCTGGACAATATCACTTTAGGCAGCTAAATTATCAATGAAGATGGCAAACCGAACGAAGTACATCTTATCGAACCACAAATCAAAAGCCTAATGAAATAAGAACATCGCGTTGCTATGGTTGCGCGCATGAATAGGCAGCAATTAAAGCATAGCGTATATCATACACACGCATCCTAATTAAGGGCACACGTACAGGTTTATCAAAATAATTATTGTCAATAACAATAATAATAATAACAAAGCTTCTCTATAAACAAATTATACAAATCTTTTAAACTACTAAAATGACTAACTTGTCAATTAAAGCTGGCGGCAGCCACAACAGTATATATCAAGGTGATTTTTTTTTTCAAGGCAATGAAGGCTATTATCTGCTTCTTTTTTATGAATGACTGATTCATTCATGCAAATATCATAGACTATTTGTTACCAAGATACAAAATAGCATCAATGGCATTTCTAGTGTTCCTTAAAGCTTTGATGGCTGTGTTACGATCCACTTTCATCTGGTCCATCACACATGTGATGTCCTTCCCGCTTAGTCCTTCCTCATTCTCTGCAACTTCTCCAATGGCTTGAAAGACAGCTCTGTCTGTGAGGGATTCATGTATATTGTCTGGGTTCATCAGTTTTCCCTTGTGGATCAACTTCATCTGCTCAAGCGGGATACACGCTGCTCTCGAAATGTCAGCCATTAAGCTTGTCCCTGTACTCTGCCTGTCAAGAATGACACGATGCTTTTGTTTGCTTGTTTTAACAGTTATTGTCACAGGGTCTCTAATGCTGTCTACTGTAGATGTTGAGGACTCTGATTCTGTACTTTCAACAGGTTGCAGGACCTTCTCCTGTCGTTCTGCAGGAGACTCGTGAGCTGAATCTGTTCGCAGTTCACCCTTACCCAACTTCCTCAAGGTTTGTTCATCATCTTTGCAGTTTTGTTCATCAAGTGTCAGGGTTTGTAAGTTCACTGTTTCAATTCCCACAGCTTCCGTTTCTTCATGGTGCGTTTCCTCATGGTGACCACTTACTCCCCTAGTGGACCGATCTTTTGATGAGCACTCAAGTTTATGAGTCGGCCAATCATTGATTTGGCATTCTCTGGAACTGTATTACGGAAATAGAATAGAATTATAAGAATAGCATGATAACATATACGTTTAATTGCAGGTATATTTACATGATTTTTATATTTTTATAGGCAACATAACATTAAAATAACATTAACAGGATAATTATTATCAGTTATTTCCTTGTAATGTCTAGCCTTAAAAGTTTGTTTTATACTACTCTTAGACTTACTTCTTATACTATAGACCCTTGTACTACAAGCCTCAAAGTAACTAGAGTCTAGACAGCAGCACTCAGTACCAGTGTCAGCAGTAGAGTAATCTACTAAACTAGACACTTTTTTGAACTACCATATTTCACTGACATTCTCTAGAACCAGTGGCAGTAAAACTAAAAGTCTTAGAAAATAAGAGTAGAAAGAGCAACATGAGTCATCTCCAAATGTTGCATTATGATGCTTTTCGCCTGATGGTAACAAAAAACGAATGCGTGTAATAACTTAAGAGACCGTGCAACTAATCCAGTCCATGCCTATGAGTATGATGAACTGGCGCGGTCTATAGACTGGGCATGACGCCTTCGGCGTCGGCGTCGGAGCTCCTGCCCTGGGGTTGGGTCATGTATGTAGAATATGAATATAGGGGCGTGCTTAAACTACCAACACATGCAATCATACACAAACAGAATTCTAAATCATACCAATAAAATGTCGATTTACAACTTTTACAGCGTTTTAGTGCTTTAAACGGCTTATCACAGACATGACAGGATATTGATTTTATATCCTTTCCTTCTCTCATGGGCGCAGCCATCTTTAATTTAATAAAGATTAGTAAAAATGAAGAAAGCATTTTTGACAATTAATAAAATGTTAAGTTGCTTACCGGTCCAAATTAAATATATTTCTTATTTAAAAATATATTTTATTACTTCGCTACCTTATAATTAATATAAGTAAAATAAAATGATACGAGGTAGCCTAGTCTACATATATTTTGTGTTGTTGATTCTTGTGTTGTTGTGCATGCGACATGTGCGCTGCGCCGGGATATTTTGATCGCCCAGCAATAGCACTGCACTGAGAGTGGGGCGAGGTGCGCTCTAGTCATCGAAATCCAAGTTCGTTGGCTCTAGTCGGCCAGCCCAGCAGCGCCCCTTTTACAACGGCCAGGAGTGAGACTCGGAGACGAAGACCGATCCAAACCCATGACCATGTCACTGACACTGATCAGAGGTACGACTACGAGGTTATTATTCGCTTGAATGAGAGCTTCATTTCATGCAAATGGAGGAGTAGATTAGTTTGTCATATTATAAGATGAGTGAAAGCAGACAAATTAATCTTAGACTCGACTCCCTACGGCCTACCACTAGACTAATTAATAATATTTGAGTCGTCGTGTCGTTAGCGTTAGACAGTAAGTTTTTTCAGGGAGGTGGGCTTAGGCTTCGACTCAGTTGAAGTTGTATATTTACATGTGCACTGGTGTATTGTGAATGTGATTGTTTTGCGTGTTCACTGATCACACAACAACTCTATTTGTTATAGTTACGAGGAAGCAACAAGGTTGCACAAACAATAAAACACATATGATGAAGTCATGATATTGATAAATAGGAGTCGAGTCGGGCTAACTCGGACCGGGGGACAACTCGGCCCAGCTGCAAAAACGGTCATTTTTTGCATGTTTAGGGTTAGGGTTAGGCCCTAACCCTAAACATGCAAAAAATGACCGTTTTTGCAGCTGGGCCGAGTTGTCCCCTGGTCCGAGTTAGCCCGGATCCGATAAATAGTATTCCCCTTTCGTAATTATTTTATTGAGGTATAAATACAGCAAGTGCATGTACTGTGTAGTCGGGCAAATAAATGGATCAGGAATGACATGAATAAGAATCAAGGATATTGCACAAAGATAAATTGGCCAATACTGAGATTCATGCATGGACATGAATAAATGAAGTCCAATGAAAATGATGACGGGTGATGAACAAGTAAAGGGACTCGCACGATGATGCGAAGGCTTGAATGCGCAAACACAACTATGTTGTCGTGACTGAAGAACGTGATGTCTACGTGGGCGCTCATGAAGATGATGCTCTCGGACGAGAACAGAAATGAAGAAGTGTGGCAGTGAGTGAGTCGCTCGTTGTTAGAGGCCAAGTAGTATCCTCTGGAATTGACAACTTATTTATTCATATATTTATTTATTTCTTCTATATATCTTATTCTTATTCTCCTCCCCCTTCTACTATTACTCCTGCTTCTCCTTCTCTTTCTCCTTCTCCTTCTCTTTCTCCTTCTTCTTCTTCTTCTTCTTCTTCTTCTTCTTCTTCTTCTCCTTCTCCTTCTCCTTCTCCTCCCTCTCCCTCTCCTCTCCTCCTCCTCCTCCTCCTCCTCTTTTTATTCTTCTTCATGTCATTTTTATTCCCAGTCCCCATGTTCAGCAAAAGAGTCAACTGGCACTTGCCTTTTTTATATATTTTCCCCTCTCTCCCATAACATATGATCATCAAGTTTAAAATACACTCTGATATCATGACACGTACAGTTTGAACATATTTTTTCTTCTCCAGAACTGTATCCTGTCGGCCTATTGTGTGTTGCTTATGATCATAGAAAGATGTCACCAAAATGACCGAACTGACCCTTCACAAGCTGATGATTGAAGCCTGCTCCAAGTTCCCCCATCACTTGGCAGCCATATTTGATGATGGTTGCCAGAGTGCCGAGATGGTGACATACAGACAGGTCCTGGAGACTGCAAACACTGTAACATCCCTTCTAAACGCTCACTCCAAGTGTGGGGAGATCATCGGCCTCTATGCGGAGCCTGGCATCACCTTGCCTGCCTTCATCCTTGGGTAAGTCGCCTGGGGCAGATTCTGAGATTCATTTAATATGAGCAGTGAGATTATAAAATACTGTTGGAATCTTTTTAATATCGGTATTCTGAGAATCATTTTATCTTGATTTTATTCCACCAATCCACACCTTTTTGTAATGCGATAAGCAAACAGAAATGCTGTGAGATTTTACTCTCTTCATAATTCATATTCAGCCAATAGAATGCAGCCGAAAAGGCCCTTTCACCACAGGCTACTCGCGTCTTGGGGATCTTAAGAAGATGCTGGTGTGATGATCTCAGACTACGATCTGGTGTATTAGGCATCTAACAAGGTCTTGTAAATATTTTGGTGCCAATCCATTTACAGTCTTTCATGTGAGGAGAAGGATTTTGAATTTTATGCTCTTGCGGATTGGTAACCAGTGAAACTTTTTGAGAACAGAAGAAATGTGTTCATATTTAGATGTCCCTGATGAAACCCTGGCAGCTGCATTCTGAGCATGTTGGAGTTTGTCAAGATTGTGTGAAGTGTATAAATATATATATTATATACATACTTAACAACACAGTGTTGAACTTGCAGTATGTTCTTATAACTGCCTCGATTCCCATGGAACCATATTACACATGCCTGTGAAGTACTGTGTTGAGATACTTTTCTTTATAGATTCCAAGATAGACAATTGTGTTAGCCTTTGTTTATCACAACAAAGGACTTCACATTATCTTTAAACTTTTCTTTTTATATGATCTAGGACCTCCAAATAGTCCAGCACCTGTGCAGGACTGTTTCTAAGAGATCCCCTCAAGTCCCATTGTTAGGCGGTCCTTGGAACTTGAACTAATCCCCCTTTTGATCACTAACAGCTTCTTGTACAAAACAGTGCACTTTTGTGTAGTTGTATGAAAGGCAACAGTTGCCCAATTACATAGACAATTCTTTTTAATTTGTAATGCAAAGCAAAAAGGCAGCAGTTGGTGGGAACTTGAAGTTTAAAGAAAGGACTGCTTTATACATAGAGTTTGCGTGAAATATTGTTTAGCCTTGACATTTCTCTCAGTGGATTTATGTTCATGTACTGACATTGTTATGCCTCTGAGGGAGTAGCTTTTATTTGCAGTTCTTTAATTGTGAGTAACTGACCAGTACGACAAATTAATCTTTATATGTTGTCTTTACTTCCTGCAAACATTATTTATTTATAATATATTTATTCCTTTTTAACCAGTATTCTTCAACTCCCTGCTGCCTATGGCCCTATTGATCCACGTGCACCAAGCTCTATCAATGAATATTTCATCAAAGAAGTTGGTATCCGTATCGTCTGTGTACAGAGCTGTCTATTAGAGGTACATATATTTGCAATCATCTACGGTAGTCTCCACCATTTTAAGAGCAAGATATCTGTTTTTGGCTTAATTTTGATAAGCAGTTTTGACTAAAACTATTGTGAGCTATTTCTTGTTCTAGGAATGCTCAAGTAGATACCTACATGTAGCTATCTTGACATATTTATATCACTAAGTTTATTTCACCAGCATCAGAATCTTCTGCCTGAAATAACTCATGATTATTTCCTCAGAGGTAAACAATCAATAAAGGAAAACATTTAGCTAGTAAAAAATATAGGGGGGGGGGGGAATAAGGTATAAAGTAAGACAAGAAATAGAGATGCTGGCATGATGAAGTCCTTTTGTGTTTCACTTATTCACTTGGCTTGAACTTGAATCTTGAAGACAATTTAACCTATTTTATCTTAACAAAGGTAGCTTTATCTTCAGAAACATTCTTGCATGTGTAACTGGCCATACTTGTATATGATCATAATTGCATTTTTCTGTTTCATCCCTACATTTTTCTTCCTTATGTTTGATCTCACCACATCAGCACTTTGCCAATGGTCTAGGCCAAAGCTTTGATTGGGAACTCTGCCACCATGTAGACCAAGAGCAGATGTCGCCTGGACTGGTTCCAGTGCGACTAGACACCACCAAGTGCAACAAGCAGGACCTGTGCAATGGAGACAGAGAGGAACAGTCCTCTTCTCTGGCATATGCTCTCCATACCTCAGGGACGACCGGCAAGCCCAAGATAGTGCGAGTGCCACACTCCTGTATTGTACAAAACATCTTGGATCTTCGGTAAGTGAAAAATAACACACTGGAATAGATTTATTAACTCATTGAATAATTTTTGATTTTAGTAAAGCACATATATTCTTGAGACTTCACCCAAGTTATCACAGGCTTAGAATCATAAGGGTTCAAGTGATCTTTGACCTTGTCATTCATTAGTCCTGTAGAGAAATGAGTGTGTGGGGTATTGTGAATGGATATTTGAAAGCGTGTTCACTCGTCACACAACATAACTCTATTTTTATTTTAGCTACGAGGAAACAAGGTTGCACTGGCAATAAAATACAAGAATAAAAGTATTCCCTTTTCGTTATGTTTATTGGGTACTTATGAGGCTGGCCGTACACTTGCAAAGTGTAGCCAAGCACAAGCCGAAGAATCGGAATGAAAATGCATAAATGGTAAATATGAATATTGCACGGAGGTTACATAATAATCAAAGATGAGAATGAACATGAATAAATGCGATGAATAAATGCGATGAATAAATAGAGCTTATTACGACAATAGTAGAAATGAAGTCGAAAGTCCAATGAAGAGAGTTGAGAAGAACGAAGGAAGGGGCTCACGGGATGAAAGTTGCGGAGGCTTGAAGAGGCGGAGATGTAGCTTCGTTGTCGTGGCTGAAGAGCCGTGAAGAAATCTCAACGCTGACGCTCGTGATAAAGATGTGGTAAAAGCTCTCAGGCGAGAAGAGAAGAGAAGAGATGTGGCGCTCGACGACGAAGCAGTGAATCGCTTGATGTCGGAGGCAAAGAGTAGAAATGTTGACATCAAGCCGGTGGTGAATTAAGACTGGAGCAGTGAGTCGCTCGATGAATAATCCGGACTTTGATGAAGAAATGTTCAGATGAGCTGCGGTAAAATGTCTGAGCTCGAGAGTGGAAAGAGCTACCGGAACGAAGAAACTGGCAGCTCCCAGCGGAGAGTCAGGCGCCATGTCGGTGCTGACTATAACGTTCCACTGGGAGACTGCAGCCCGATGAACACGGCAAAAAAAGAGTTGACGTGCCGTAAAATAGACGACAGGCACAGAAGAATGAAACCTGGAGAGGAAATTATGGAGACGTCTTGACTCGACCAAGGTGAAAGCGGGAGCGGAGAAAAGCCTCGTGGAGTTGAAAATACGCGGGGTGAACAGTGCGGAACCACGATGCGCGATTGGAAGGAAAAACACACATGGTCCAAATAATGCATATAAATAAGAAGCGTGATGGAAAAAAGATGGAAAAATACTGGAGACATGAATGTACGGTAAAAGTAGGGCGAATGTAAGAGCCGCTACAGTCCCATTGTGCAAAATAATGAAGTTAGGTATACAATCTCAAGTTGGGGTTGACTCTTCCTGCAAACACCAGTCAGGATAAAATGATAAAAACCATCTCTTTTCTTGTTTCTGGATATTCATTTGCGTTTTAATTCTGTTTGTGGACCATAGATATATCAGTGAAGGGTCAAGTATCACTTTCTTGTGATCTTATTTGAAAATGGTTCTCTATTATGATGAAGAATTTAATGAGCTCTTTAATAGTAATTTTATAAAGTGTTTGAAATCAAATATGGTACATGTACCTACACGTATCAGAGTTAGAGTATCAGTCTGGTTTCAAGAGGATGCACAGATGTTGCAAAGAGAGGTCTCTGTGACCATTTTATTGGCAGAACTCCTTATCCCTTTATTTTACAGGGTGATTTTCACA
Source organism: Strongylocentrotus droebachiensis (assembly GCA_035222895.1). Lineage (NCBI taxonomy): Eukaryota > Metazoa > Echinodermata > Echinoidea > Camarodonta > Strongylocentrotidae > Strongylocentrotus > Strongylocentrotus droebachiensis. Next base: position 146,737 of record JAVYIG010004171.1, on the reverse strand, counting down.
ATCACTGAAGATGATGTGGTCTTCATGGCTTCACCTCTGACCTTTGACCCCAGTGTGGTAGAGATGTTTATGACCTGGAGCCAGGGGGCGACCCTCATGATGGTACCTGCCAAGCTCAAGATGGTTCCCAGCTCTCTAGCCCAAGTCCTGAAGAGAAACCATGTGACTGTTTTACAGGTAGAACAGGGCTGCAACAATATTTGAATTAGATCATTCATTATTAGTATTTTGTTTAATGTATTATTTGTTTAATTAATCTTGATCTAAGGAGACACGAACAAACAAACAATTTTCTTTAATGAAAGGATGCTAACCAGGACCTTGTTCAAAGTGGTATAAACTGCCAGAAAGTTAAATAATAGATGCCAAGTTGGAACATTTCTCAAAGTATTGAATGTATTTATTCAAAGGACATATGTAGATTTCTGTATTGAAACAAAAGTATTCAAATTCATTTTTGAATATATGCTGAACAGTGATCATTCTGATAGCATTCTGATCATTCGATAGCAGCTGATTTTGTCTTGCCTCAGATCTCAAACAAAATAGATTTGTGAACTATTTAAGGAAAGGACTTTGGAACAACATTTCTAAAAAATGTTAGAAATCACTTCTTCCTCTTCTTCTATCAGGCCACGCCATCTCTCGTATCCCGCTTCTCATCCTCAGCGTTGCAACAGGATCTTCTCAGTGCCTCGTCTAGCCTTCGCCTCCTTGCTTTCGGGGGCGAGTCCTGCCCCACTCCTGCTACCATCGCCTCCTGGAGGGGGGCTGGGAACCAGACAGAGTTCATCAATCTGTATGGAATCACCGAAGTATCCAGCTGGGCATCCTGCTTCAAGATTCCAGAGGAGTGGATAGAGGAGAGACTCGATCACCAGTGAGTACCAAGTAATTTTGTTGGTGTGGTTTGTTTGTTTTACCTGTTTATCATGTGTATGCTTGTTAGTAAGCAACCAGGGGATCGATGGCTTAAAGTCCTCTCCATGAGATATATTGGAATGTTGTTAGCTTATTTAAAGGTTCACTCAATTAGAAAGAAAGAAGGTACTGTTTCCCTGTATTATTGCCTTCCAATCTCGAATCTGGCAATTGATTTTCAAAATTATTTCTCATTTTGGCGAAAAGGGGGAAAAACTAGAGGTTTTGGGACCTTTCCTTAAAACTCGTGAGCTGATTGGCTTATTGCGGCACGCCCACTTGTGACGTCAGAAAAGTAAGAGGCACGAGAGCTGCGAGCTGCAGCGATCCTGAATCACATTAACATTGTAAACAAAATGCGATATTTTACACGTCTGTTTAACAGACAATTTAAGAAAAAAATAAAATTCATGAATATAGTCTTAGGGATGAATAATCTCTATCAATATATTTTCTACAAGATCAGTGATTACGTTTGCCTAAATATACAGCTTTTGTTTGTTTTTTTTAACTTTTCTGTGAACAATGTTCTCATCAATCTGAGCTTGCCGAACGAAAGTTTTTTCAGTGGTCGTAAACGCGTAAACAGTCGTTTTAAGTATGCGTACAATAATTTTTAGTTCGGCAACTACGTTTCCCTTCGTAAAGCGACTGGTAAACACGACAACTTCCTCTCTCACGGCATTAGTTTTGTGTTTTGGCTTTCGGCGTTTACGTAACTTATTGAGAATTACTCTTCGCTTTCAACATATTCTTAGCTTTTAACATTACGAAGATAGATGGATAGTGACCGCGAGTCAGATTGGGAGGAGTTTTTGGAGCCAGATACGTACTCTGATTTATCAGATGACGACGATGGAGATGAAGATACAGATTCAGGAGATGGCGAAGAAGCTGAAGTGGACAGGGCAAGGGGAATTCAACCCTACTTGTTTGAACCCCTAGAAGACGCGCCTGAAGGGGCCGCGGAAGCTGCGGGGGAAGCTGCTGCAGCTGCTGGAGGCGGCGTGAATGAAGCAAGATTGGGAAACAACGAATGGTAAGACTAAGAGCATGAAACTGAAAAATTCGGATTTGTTATGTCTGCTGATAGCAAACCACGAATTTTGGATTGTCAAATTCATTACATAGACTAGACCTCTAATGTCAAATGATAAATTCTAGAAATAACATTCTACTAACTGATTCTAGACCTATTTCTAGGATCTACTCGAAATTGAATTTTGAGGACTTTTTTTTGTCACAGCACTTTGATTTTTGAACCTTGTATAATATGTAAAACTATTAAAAGTAAACATAACTCTGATGTGATCAGCAAATTTAGATCAGATGTAGCCTGAACTTTGCAGTGTATTTATTACTTTTCGTGCTTGCTGAATCATGTAAATATAGGTCTAACTTTAGATCTAGTCTATGTAGATCCACATCAAAAGAAAACTTTTTTTTTTTAAATATACATTAATTTTTATTTCATGCTGCAGGTGCTCGTGTAACGGTGGCTGTGAACCGATGCCCACAGTGCGTGAGTCTGTATGCTGCAAAGAAATACAGCGAGTTGTGGACAAGATTGATTCCTACATGGAAGGAGAATTGGGATGCATCACATCTCATCCAGGATTTGAAAGGGTTTGCTTGGACCAGTGGGTGCTGGAAACTGCCTCATACCAGTACATCCAGCAGTATGGAGGGCGAGCTCGTCGAGACGCTTCTGAAAATGAGTACGATACATTTTTGTTTACATAACCATAAGTTACATGGTACCCTCCCCTTTTCATTTCAGAAGCAATTACTGATAGATCTATAACAATTTAAAACAAAAAATTGAACAAAGATGTCTTTATATAAATGCCTCTGTAAAGTTACCTCATGGGTACAGAGGGAAATATTTGCACAAAGCAAAGTGTGCCTTGGTGCAACTCGTTTCAGTATTACTCCATTGATGCTTGTCTGTATGCGGCTAAGATTTTATTTGCAATGGAGCCAAGCTTGATGAAGGAATAATATTTCTGTTTGTGTAAGAATTTATATTGTGTTTTCTATTGTTTACATGTATCCCTTCAGATTCAAACTCCTAACTTTAAGATTTACTTCATTTCTTCTCTTTTCTCTCCAGGAAATCGAGGCACATTGCTTATCGTCAGCTCGTTCGATGGTGCTGGCAATTTTTGGGCAAAAGAGTGCGGGTTCCGCTACCTTCCTGTGCAGTGACCATGATAAGGAATGCATTTCCATCAGAAGTATACAAAGGTTTTGAGGACATTGACATGTAGATTGCCTTCATGTATTGAACTTGATCATGTGAAAGGGACGAGGGGTAGTGATTTACTTGTTTTGACTCCAGTATAGCCTCTACAGATGACTTTATATATGGTGGCAGCGTGAAGAACACTACATGAGCAGTTTATTTGGAATTGATAAAACAATTTACAAGTTCTTAACCAGAAGTTCTGAACCATCATAGTCATAGAATATTTAAAGGTATTACAAAGTTTTGGGAAATTTTGAAAGATGGGTGGATAGTGATTCTTTACAATTTTGATATATTTGGATGCCCTTGTGGATGTATTAAAAGCACTAGAAATTTTAGCCCCTTAAACACTTCTGGTTTCGAGAAAAATTGAATATAAAGATTTACCGGTGCTCCCGGTAAATTTTGATAATTTTCAAAAAGCTCCTACGGCCGTACAATGGTAGCTGCGACCATGAAAATCTCAGAATATGTAGTTGTGGTATATAATTTCCGAACGGGAATAGCTAAACGGTCGATTTTAGTCAATAAACATTGTTTTATAGCTTAATTAATATCTTGACCTTGAGAGGGAGCTATTCAACATAAAGTGTTTATTATTTACAATTTCATAACTTTAGAGTCGATTTCGACCGCGACAACGATCACTGAATATTGTAGGATCGCACGTGCTTCAGATATGTTCATTTGAACCAAATTCATGACCCCATACCAAAACTTTGTATTACCTTTAAACTTGTACTTGTTTTTTTTTTTTTTTTTTTTTTTGGGGGGGGGGGGGTTGACAATTTATGTGATTTTGTATCTTGTATATACTGATTTTCAAAATGTTTGCAGTATTACATTTACTGTTTTTATATGTGAAAGGGGAGGGGGTGCTTATGGTGTCAGTATTTTTGTTTGTTTTTTTTGGTTGAAGGAAACCATTTGTGTTTACAAGGACTCAATTTTCATTGAGTGAAAGGATTATATCTTATTTGTAGTTTTATAAGGTTTTGCCCTCTCAGTAACTTGGGCAATAAAACGAATTAAATTATCTCATTTTATGTTAACAGTTACTCAATTTCATGAGCCGATATTAAGATGGATTTTTCTTTGTAAATTTATGGGGCTTTGGATTGTCTGGAATATTTGTTTTAAATTATGTTCATTTTTTAAAATACTTTTCAATAAAAGTTGTCAGATGAGGTTTGGCGCTCTCTGTAATTTTGATTTTGCTATTTCATGTTTACAGTAACTCGGTTTCATGGGCCAATAATAAGATGGGTTCTTTGTTGAAAATGTATTGGGTTTCATTATTTGTCTAATAAAAATGAAAACATCTTTTTTGGTTTACAGTAACCCAATTCCATGTTGTAAGATGAATTTATCACAGAAAAAAAGTTACATTTCTTTTTTACATTAGCGATATCTCAATTCCATCCTGCAAGATTAACATATGTGAGTAAATTTATGGGGATGAGCATAAACATGATAATTATTCTGGCATAAAAATGATACAAAATTTCTTGTATTCAATATGCTTTCTTGTACAGACATGTATTTTCATTTCATCAGGTAATTGTTTGAGTGGCAAAATAAACTCAGAAACAACTCACAGGCACAACTAGTTTACTTTTCTCTTTCTCTCGTCGATATATTTTTTTTCAAACCATACAAGTAAAAAAAGTTAAAGGCGTACGCGCCTGAATGTATTGATGGGTGTGTGGTATGCTTGTATGTACTGTATTATTGTGGTGATTGTGTATGTTGACAGGTGTGCAACTTGAGGTTTACCTGCACAAAAAGTTGTGAATTATAGACATGGTGAAAGTTTGAGACTTTATAAGCATTATTTGAGAAGACATATATGGATGAATTTGATGTACGGTAAAAATACAGTTTGTAAAATGCCCAACTCTGACACACTCACACCAACCCCAAGATTACTTCTTTTTTTCTACCAGAGCTCTTTATTGATATATGAATGTACCCAAAACATTGCTCTCGTAATTTTTTTTTACCACAGCTCCTTTTTTTCATTATATATATAACTTTAACAATTATTGAAGTAAAGGTCTATGCATCTCCCACTCTGCGCTTCGTTTGGCCTGCTGCACTGGACAAATTATGCTTGTGAGGCTGACAGCCACTAAAGTGATTTTTTGCGTTCCAAAAAATTTTGCTCTCGTAATTCCCTGACTCACACACAATCACATCACGACATATAAAAGAGAAAGTCAACAAGATCTATTCATATAAAATAACAAAAGTACAAACATTTATTAGTATAATAACAACAAACATCGAATATTTAGTAATGCATGGATGAGAGGAAGTTGAATGGGATTGACAGCAATCTTTACTAGTGCAGCCAAACTTGGGAGTTGCCAAATATAATACATTTATATAATATACTGACTGGCCTTGAGGGAGATACCACATATATTGCCCAAACAAGACTTGTATTGTCCCAAGTCAAAGACGAGGGCAATATGGATCTTGTGAGGGCAATATATGTGGTATCTCCCGAAAGTTAAGCAAGTCAATATTTTTATTGTTATCCAAATCAGACATCTAGAGCAAATACATAAATCAATCATGACAATCTCAAAGAACTGGAGAAAAAAAAAGCACTGTTCATCCAGTGCTTGACAAATTTGTTGATACACTGATAACAGTGAGCCTTTGGTTTGATTATTATGTCACAAAAGAGTGCGCGCAAAGTGCGCAGGTTCTCATACGCATAAAAGATGCGTAATAAAAATGACAAAATATGGCGCGGTCAATACGAGACTACATTTTCACTGGTCTCAACACGCAAAGTCTATACGGGCAGAGAGACCAACCACTGCTAATGAAAACTAGGGAAATACAGTTTTGTAAATGACTGATACAGGTAATAATACATTTTATTTTTCGTACAGCCCCCCAAACAAACAAAAAGTGGATGAGCATCGGGGGGGGGGGGGGGGGGGGGGGGGGGGTCATCAACATGTCTTTTATGTGTTTCTATGACAAATTTGATCTCAGCCAATCAGCTTCAAGGATTTCAGAAGATTGTAACAATTATTGTAACTTTTCCTTGATAACAAGGTTTATGAAACGGTCCTTACTTGCCATGAAACGTTGGCTGAATAATTGACATCAGTGTAAAGAGCAACTCTTTCTGAGGAAACTCCGCTTTAAATCGTCAAATTTCATGGGAAAGCTTTTGTTGTAGGACACACTAAGTATGATCCTTTTTGAGCAGTTGTGATCAGTATGACATGTAGACTTTGCGCTAGTGGATTCAGCGAATAGTTATTCACAAAGGAACACAAAGCAATTATTGGTCAAGAGAAAATCTGCTGTGATGCCGTTGAATGATCTCCTCTCTGGATGGATAGACATGGCTACTGGTCAGTGGTGGTGGAGACGGCTGCCTTGGAAGTGGTGATGCATCGCTCTCATATTCGGAAATGTCAGCCATGAGTTCCACAACATAGGCTAAAGACAGAAGAAGAAAATAAAAGGAAAAATCACACATTTTGCTATGCACTTGAGTGCTTGTGTCCAAACACTGGTAATCATTTATCAGTAATCATTTCCCTGATTTCTTCCTCCAACATCAACAAAGCTTTTTCCTATTATTGCTCTTATGGCCGGCCATGCTTGTAATTTCTACCATCTTCTTGGAAGATGACATAAATTGACACAGACAAAATTATGTAATTTGAATCTTTGCACTGACTTACAGTGGATGCATGGTTCTTTGACAGCTTTGGCAGAAGCAGCTCCTGGTTTGTACTTAGGATTGCTGATGGCATAGCGCTTCTCCCCTTTCTTTGTGGTTGCTTGTTTGTGGTCACTGTTTGCATTGTAATGTAATGCTGCCAAATGAAGCCTGGTGAAAAAGAAAAAAAAAATCCTTTAATCTATGTATTTCTAAGTGGACATAATATGAACAAGAATGATAAATTATTTAATAATAAGTACTACTGACAATAATACTAGTAATATACTGAAATGGTCTTTCGTATAAATTGAAAAACATTGCATACATGTAAGTTCCAGGATTCTCAATTTCAAAGCATCCCCCTCTTGATTTTACCCATGTAAATAGAATGTTGTCTAATTCATTGACATTTCATTAGTTCCAATAAAATTGACTTATGCACAAATAAAGACAGGGGCAGGTATTGTAATTTTTGTTTATTGTATACACTTTTGTAGTTTTATGGCTTATGTCCTGACAGAAGGGTTAAATTAAATGAAGTAAAACCCTCCTTTTATGACATGATAACAATAATGAATTGTTTTACATGTTGAGTGTGCAAAATGCAATTTGGACTTACCTGCTCAGCATTCCATGATACTTGTACGACCTCAACTTTGGTGCAAACTGATTGATCACGGCATGAAAGGATTCTAAGGATGAAGTTTGTTCTCCAGATGACATCTTCTTGATGTCCTTCACTAGGATTGTCTTTGTAACAACGTCATCAAGCTTCCCAGTAACGATGGTACCTAGATGAGAAAAAAAATAATATAATGTTTTATTCAAAGAACAATAGTTAAAAATAGTACAGCTCTGTATATGAAGCTCCCTTGTTTATTGACATTATAAACTGTACACTCAAGAACATTTTGGTTAAAATTTGAACATGCTCCATAAATATGACTCAAAGGTGACATAGCTTTTACCTGTCTTGAGCCATTTCTTTGGTCTTTCTCCTTGGAGATCCCCATGAAGACATCTTGGAAAGAGTTCTGAGTGTCCCTCGTGGATCCCCTGGATATGGTTGACAAGAGAAGTCCACTTTGCTTCCCGGAGGTCACCTTCCTCATCCTTTGTTGATGATGCCACCCAGTACACATGGTTGGTTATACTTCTCTCCCAGACTAGCAGATCTTCAAAACTCTTCTGTTTGGCAAGAGCATGGATCTTTTTCTGGACACCTGTTGATAAGAAACAAAACAGGACTTATCAAATTAAGTTTGTAGTACCAATAGATATGAGATTTTTAAAACAACCCATACTTGTGTGCTTTCAAAGCCTCTTCTTGTTTTCAGTCAGAGTTTAAAGACCTAAAAAACATACAACAACGTACTTTTCGCTAGATGCCAGACATCATAGGTGTGTAGGATGGTTGGTGAGTTTTCCCTCACGTACTTGGCAAGCCCCAGATGTCTGTCGGTGATGAGCTTCCCAATATCTAGTCCGTTGCTGGCTAGAAATGCCTGGAGCCTTTTGAACCCCTCTAGCTCCATATGATAGCTGGACTTGACCTCATTACTCTGAAATATGAAAGAACAATGGTTATCATACAGCAAAATTGATAACTTATGAATACATTACACCTATACAAGGTGACCCATAAAAGACGGTAGCTTTTTGTCATACTGGTATTTCAGAAATATGAATAATTGACAATAAAAAAAACAGAAAACATTCTCTGAACAAATTTCAAGATTTCTAATTTTAGTAGGTCATTTTTTATTTTATCATAAAGACTGGAAATCAATTGTTTTATTTTCAGGGACCACCCTGTATAAAGAAAAGAACAGTTTAAAGCTGTGGTCACCATTTCAATTAATTGCATGCCATGGGAATACATTTATGTTGTGTTATTCCTTTAATACACAATGACATTTTTAAAACAGTTATTCTAGCAAAATAAATGAAAATATGCATGTATGAGTGAAATTAAATGATATAAATAAGCTGCAATACCTGAACCAACTCAAGGTCGACAATCTTGTTGATTTTGACTTCCAGTCCTGTATACACTCCATATTTCGCAGAGTGCCCTGGGCTGTCTGCCCGTCCATCACCAGCAAGTGTAAGGGGAGTCGCAGCTGCGACCAGTTGTTGGACCACCTTCTGTTGATCCTTTACCCACTTCTTTTCGATGACTGGCTGGAGGATGGTTCTCTGAATCCCATAAAAAGTCTGCTCTGAGATGCAGGCTACCCGAAGGTTGCCTAGTATCTGTTCAACCTTCTTCCAGCTCCCTCCCGCAAATAGGGTTGATGCAGAAAGCAGCACGTTTCCTGCAGGTGTTCTGTGAAAGTAGGGCTGGCTTTCCCACTTCAACATCTTGCCGCAAGAGTAGCATTCGGAGTTCACAATGACCATGGTCCCCATCTCTCTCTTCATTATGCTAACGTTGCCTGACCGGCAATCCCGGCAAAACCTCAAGAGCTCCATTAGCTTTCCCTCGAACACGATGTATTTCTTTTCTTCATGAGGAGGAACAGCCATACCTGGTTCCACTGCCACTGCAGGGGATCTTCCAACACGGCTGAAATGACAAGAAAACATATCAAATTTGAAAACAGTAATATTGAACTAAGTTATGTTCTCCACTTTTATATATCATTAAGAATTAAAAATTAAGTTGGAGAGATGTGTGATACCATCGCTGAAAATGGGCTAAATTGAATAGACTGTTTCTGCTTTGCATTTAATGTGAAAACCCAAATAGAATGTAATAATAACACACTTACGTTTTGCACAGCTTTTTGCGAGGTTTCTGGGGTGTGCTCTGGTAGTCCGAAGACGACTCTGAAGATTCGGGGAGGTAGTCCGAGGTTTCATGTTTATCATCTGACGATATCTCCTCTTCTTCCTGCTTTCCATCCTCCACTTCCTCTACTTCCATCATTTCCTGCTCCTTCACCTTCTCTTCCTGTGGAATGTTGCACATTGTCCCTTTGGTCCTTTCTGGATCAGTCATTTCTGGTGCAAAATACTGTGTACCTCTATCGCACATGTGAACTGACAAGGTCTGGATACCTGCAAAAAAAAAAATTAAAAATACTGATCTATCAACATACTCCAAAATTATTTCAGTCTCTTTTATAGTCCATACTGGTCTCAAACATTTTAATTCCATTCCAAAGCAACCAACATTTAGTTGGAATTTTTCCTATGGCAAAAACAATCAAGATCGTGACCTGATTTTACTGCTTTGACTACAGTATATTAAAATGTATAGGCTTAGCTAATTCCAGCTTGGTTATCAAACAAAACGAAACATACTAAACTTATACACTTAAAGTTCTGAGTCATAAATTTAATTCTACTGGAAAGACTGCTCCGTCTACTGGAAATATCATTGAATTCAAACTTACGTTTTACTCTGGTAGCTACAGATCTCTGGGTACCAGAAGATTGGGAAGGCCCTCCGACAGTCTCGGGTTGCTGCTGCATATCCATCAGATGTACGGACCCCTGAAACATAGCAAAAGGAATTTGAAAAGTGAGAACTGTCACAACCTCTACTTAGAGTAGAATGTACTGAATGCATCATCATTTTTAAGCATTATTTTCTTCTTAGCTGAATGACTTGTCAAAGAAAAAAAATTGACCTGGCTCCCAATGATCTCTAGATATCTAGGACTAGTTCTACACTTCTTTAAACAAAATTAACTCTATCAATGAACATGGATTATGATGCAAGAGATGCGGGGGCATGGGCATAACCGGCATGGCCTGGCAGAGCAGAGTGACTGATCTACTTGATACTTGGTTGGTTGGTTGGTCCTCCAAATAACTGGAGGTGCGGATGGGGTGGATTAATTTGTCGATATAATATAGGCTTATTAATACTAGTACTATAGACTTCCGGTAGGTCTCCGTCTATCTGATCTGCTGAGTGCTGGCAGTGGCACTGCACTGCACTGTCTACACGGGATAGCTTACTTACTGCTTAGCCTAATTTTAGGAGCTGATGAAACTAAGGAATTTAGACTAGAATCTAGAGTAAGAATATAAGTAAGATAAAGAAACAGCAAGAGCGCCAGCAAAAACCCTTCTCGTTTGGTTCCTGATGATGTGATGGGGAGTTGAAAAGTACCATCAACATGATTGATCAAGACGAAGAAGAACCGTACCCCACAGCGTCCGCGTCCGGCCCGGCAACTCTCCCCGCCCAATTCCCAGCCCGGCCCGGAGCAGGATATGGCGGTCAAATACGCAAGTCAGCTCAGCTGAGCTCACTCAGCTCAGCCTCAGCCTCCTCAGGCACAAAACGAAAGCGATTTTTTTTTTCTTCAAGTTACCCTTTTCCTTTCTCTCTTCACTGCAGCCGGTCGTGTTGGTAAATCTTGATTCTTGGAAGACTTGACTCCAAATCTGATCGTTGGAATAGCCGAATCTTTAAGCTTGCTTCTCCTTTTCTTCATGCCAAATTCGGAATACAGGCCAGGATTCTCAAAATCATCTACGGCAAAGTGATCACTGCAAATTGTGCTCCACTCACTTGGCCCTTGCCACTCTGCCCGCGTGAGCTTCACCTTTGCAACCCATATTTTCCGTAGATTTTCATCTTTAGGAAAGTTATGTAGGCTAACATCATCTTTCGGAGTCTTGCTACAACCAGCAACAATACATCGATTTGGCATTATTATGATACTGTCTCCAAAAATCGAAAGTTATTGTAAAGAATCAATCACGCGAAAATACTATTGTGCAGTGGGACAATGGTCGATACGGTGAATTACATGCTCGCGCGGTTCCCGGTACATGTTTTCGTCACTTTTCATACGTCAGATCACGTGATCACGATGTCGCTGCGATTTCGATTTTTTTTAGGGGCGGGGCTTATGACTGTGTAAATCAGCAAAAATGTATTTTTGAAATGATTAATAAACACGAATGAATGCATGAAAAAGTGTGTGACAGATATTTTTTGGATTCTGATGTCTCCTTCTTACGAAAATAGGGCAATTAATATTCTAATTGAGTGAACCTTTAAGTATATAATCTCTAAAAGATATATATATTTATATATATGGTAAGCATCTTTTCAATGTCACCCTGTAACAGCTATTGTGATAGTCAATTGACTGAATAGATTTAGGGGAATCAGTACAGATATTGTTGTTATGGGCATTGGCTGTATTCATGAAGGTGGACAACCTAGTTGAACTTAGTCCACTAATTTATGGAGTGGGAAGTGTACGATTAATTTAAGTGTACAAGAGAAATTTCTGTAAATCTATAACAAAAATGGATGCTTAAAAGGAATCCAGTCATGAAAAGAAGAAAAAGAAACAAATTTCACATTGGCATGCTTTTGGTTTGTTCATTTTGTATCAGAATTATGCTAACGTTTACTTTGGTTCCCTTAGATCAATAGACTAGATCTACCTACTTAAACCTACACTGATATTAGCGCACTTTTGTGATAAACAACCATGTCTTTAAAGTTTGTTTTGGTCTATTTTGCAGATCATTCTGATAAGCTCTTTCTGTCCTGTTTGTCTCTGTAGTATTCCATTAGGAGATGCACTGAAAGACACCATACTTCAAGTCAGAGATGAAAGAGGGCGAGAGCTTGAATCAGGCATAGGGGAGGTGTTTATTGGTAAGCGGGAGTAAAAGTTCTATACCACATTCTTGCAGATAGTATGATTGTTTAGGAAGCAGGTGCAGTTTTACTGAGTATTCTTAAAACAATTGAACCATCAACAACAAAAATGAAGAAAATGAAGAAGAAAAAAAGGTATATCAGTGAAAGAGGTTATGTAATCTAAAAACACAGATTGCACCTTCATGGTAAAAGTAAAATGCTTTGTATGTAAAAAAAAAGTATTGAAATATTGATTAAGGGAGTACTTGATTTAAAGAGAGAAAAACATGGAGAATAGCATTGGATATACATGGTGAGAGAAAGACAATGATTAGTATCCTTTTCAAAATGCTTACAATATCACTTTCATTTGAATTCAGATGAAGGTTATTACTGTGTATAAGAAAATGATATCAGTCATGGAACTAAATTTTATTTTTTTTTCTCAGCAAGAAGTGGCTCGAGAAGATAATCAAAGATCAAATCAGTTTGTGTAATCTAAACAGTAGAATGTGAATACTTTGAATTTTGTTTTCATTGTAGGGGGATACCTGCGTGTCTGTTTCCTTGGTGACGAAGAGCTACAAGTGAGAAGAGACCAACTGGTAATGAGGGCCACTGGAGATGTGGTAGAGGTCACCAGCAGAGGGCTCCTCTTTCTCGGCCGTCGGGATGATCAAGTCAAGCGTCATGGCAAGCGATTAAGTCTCTTTCATGTTAGACAGGTAAATATTTTATGTGCTGTTTGTCATCTGAATGTGTCTCATAAAGACATGGGGGTGTTTCACAAAGATCTTAAGTCGAACTTAACTCTAAGTTGGACTTAAAAATTATGGAGAGCCATTTGTAGCCTTAAATTAAAATATAATCAAAGAGAAAATTCAACTATTTTAGACATTTTATAAATTCCACATCAAGAACATGAAATCTCCTTGATAATAGAAAATATGAATGATTTGTATCAGCATTTTATGCCTTTAAAAAAATAACTTTTACAAAATATTTTCATGGATGCTAACGGCTTTCCATAATTAAGATTAACTTAGAGATAAGTTCAACTTAGGATCTTTTGTTAGACACCCCCATGTTAGTTTCGTAAATAGTACAAGTATTTTAATGACATGTTTTTCCAGAAAATATATAACGTATACAGAATATTGATGCAGTGGTTGGAATTTTAATAACAAAGGCTTAGGTTACCGGTATATGGTGTTTTAGAAGTCTGTAGATCCTGTTTGGGTGTTTATGTTTGCATAGAAGATAGGCAGAATCTATGCTCGCAAGGAAAAAATACATCAAATGCATCTTACAATGTATAAGATTAACACTGTCATGCATATTCTGATTACTCTCTAACAGGTTATTGAAGCCTGTCCAGATATTGAATCCTGTGATGTCATCCACTCAGACGGCAGGCTGATTGCATTTTACACTCCGTCCACCAAATACCCTACCTCAACACCAGCTCCAGTGGGGCAGTCTGGTCAAGAAAATGATATCATCAAGAAGACCTTCTCTCCTCTTGCGTCTGCGTCACCACCACTACCATCACTATCATCGTCATCATACATCATGCCGTCGCTTGATCTGGAATTAAGTGATACAACAGCCGGAGTAGCAGGGCCAACAACAGGAAAACAATCAGTTTCTTCAATGACATCACTGTCTGGGTTAAAATATACTCTATTCAGCCAGCCAGCAGATCCGTCCAGTTTAGATTTTAATCACAAACCACCCTCAAATATATCTGAAATAGGTGAAAGCCAAAACAATGACCGTGTATCCGTAGCTATCAGAGCATCAGTGCCTTCGCAGGATTCAAAGACCTCTTTGGGTATGGTCCTGCAGCCTCCGAGGAGTATTGCAGAGTACCTGAGAGAGGCACTTCCAAGTCATGCTATCCCTGACCGGTTTGTGGCCCTGCAGGAGCTCCCCATCACAAGACATGGCAAGGTGGACACGGCTGCGCTGAAGGACCTTCTAAGGCGGCTTGAAGCATCTGAAAAGGAGAGGAGAGAGAAGCAGAGCATCGGGGGCCAAAGGTCAGCGGGAAGTTGGCAGGAGATTCTCGTCAGAGAGTGGAAGGTGAGGAATGGTGCTTCGTGAATGCTAAGTGATTTTAACAAACTGTTCTGTGCAAGTGATTAAGTGAAAAGCATAGTTATTGTAATTCTCTCTTGTTTCATTCATATTCCCACTTTCAGTTATTGATGAAGAAAACTACAATATTGTTATTTTTTTAATAAGGTGATATATTGTATATTCACAAAAATATTTGCAAGTTTGTGAGCTTATAACAAAAGAGGAGGCCAAAACTCAATTACACATAGTTCATATCAAATTAATATCCTTTGTGCAGGGGCAAATTCAAGATTGTTTAAAAGGGGGCTCAAAATTTCTGCCAACACAAACTTGGAAAAGGGAGAGCAAGCTAGGATCATAACGTTTCCTGAAAAGTGCTTCTCCTGGAATTGTTTTGCCATTGGAATCCTGATGGCTGTCTCAAGTGTCTGACAGTGCTGCTGGCCTTTCTCTTAACCCTAACTGTACTGGCAGGTGGGGGGGGGGGGCCTGGGAGGCCAGGCCCCCCCTCGACATTTTCGAAGTTTGCGCCGCAACCGCTTGGAATTTTGAATTGTCGTTTCATGACTTTTTTTCCTCAAGTCTTACGCACATTTTGATACCATTTCATCGAAATCGGATATACAGAGCTGCCAACTAGTACGGATTTCCCGTAATTGGTACGGAAATTAACGACCATTACGGAATGTTGTTTGAAATTACGGATTTTTTTTTTTTTTTTTTTTTTTTTTTAATTTTTTTTTTTTTTTTTTTTTTTTTTTTTTTTTTTTTTTTTTTTTTTTTTTTATATATTCTTTTTTTCCCCCATTTTTCCTAGAAGACTGTGTTGTGATGATATGAAACTCATTATTTAACAACTTTTTGTGAGTAAAATCACCAAAAATTTCTGATAATCATGTGTCTGTGCAATGTTGGCGTGCCGTTTTTATTAGAGTCATAGCGCCGCATAGGAAATTACCGATTTATACCCAAAATTACTGATTTTGAGCCTTGTGATTACTGATTTTCTGTTCTGGAGGTTGGCAGCTCTGGATATACCTGTAAGGTGTTACATAACAATTAGTATGCGCATGTCATCAAAAATATGCTATAATTGCATATATTCATGTACAAGCAGAAATGTGAATTCTCAAAGTAACTTGATGTATTCCAGAACAAAAGAATACATTAGAAATAAAACAATAGACATAATAAGAAATAAAAAACAATAAAATACAAAAGAAAATAAACATTTGAAAATCGCATCAAATTTTCATAACAGTGGGTTTCAATTAACATTAAAAAAGTGGAGTCTGACAATTTTTGTAATGATTTTAGTTCCCTGTATATTTCTAGATTTGATATTCATGAATGCGTATTCATAATTTATGCAAATTAACTTATGCATTTTTCAATATCATAAAAATAATGTAACCTCATGAATTTGAGATTAAGAAAACATTTATTCAATACATTTTCAACATTCTTCACAAGTCTACAGACAAATATGAAGAGTTTTCTGTAAAATGCATAAAGTTAGCATTTTGCATAATTAATTAGGCTATAACGACAAAAATGCATATTAGGAAAAAACTAATTATACCATCTTGTTCCTTACGTAAATATCTACAAACATGCAAATTTTCGCGTTCATCAGACTTCCGACGGCCGAGATCATAGGGGGGGGGGCCTCCCAGGCCCCCCCCCCCCCCAGTCACGAGGTGCTCGAAATAGCCCAGTACAGTAAGGGTTAAACCCTAAGGCAAGAGATGTTTTTCTTGTATTTTTTTGCCCCTCACCCTCCCCATCCATATCAACATATGATTATGTACAAACCTAGCCTTATTTTTACGTTTTCTTTCTTGTTTTTTCTCCAATATCGTCGGCCTTATGCCAAAAGGGCCTTAACTGATTTTGGCCATTCCGAGATAATCGCGTTTAAAGGTTTTGGCCTCTCTAATAATCAAAAGTTTGTGGTCGTTTTTTTGCTTTTGAAGCCAATTTCGATAAATGTGTTAAGTTATTAAGTTTTACATGAAATGTGTTAAATTTGTTATAAAATATTCAGAATTGTACATGCTATGTGCAAAAAACATGTTAGGGCCTTTTTGGCATAAGGCTTGAATGTAGCGTATGTTAGCGTATGTTATGCCAGAAGGGCCGTAACCTACTCGGCATTATGCCAAAAGGGGCGTAACCTACGCGGCGTTATGCCAAAAGTGCCTTAACCTGCCGTTATCGTACGCGTAACTATGCGCGTAACTATGCGTGCGTACTCGCGCATAGTTAGCGCCCTTTTGGCATAAGGAAATTTTCTTGTTTCGCAACACCTTTGGTTTGCCAGAAAGGCCCTCCTAACGCAAATGGATCATCCGTGGAGGTTAAGGCCCTTTTGGCGTAAGGAAAAAGATGAGATACGCGTTAAGGCCCTTTTGAAATTCATAATTATCTTCATAAATAAATCGAATTTCAACAAGTGAAGCACATCATTTTAAAGAGAATGATGAAATCTACAAGGTGATATTAATAACTCAATAACCCCCAAAATCGGGTTAAGGCCCTTTTGGCATAAGGCCGACGATATGTAATTTCGCTATCTCTCATGAAATATCTACCCTCCCATAAAACAGAACCATCTCTTCTTGGCTGAATCAGATGCCATCGGTGACCACGACTCCTTTGTGACACAGGGTGGAGATTCCTTCCAAGCCCTGCGCTTGATCAACTCTCTTGAAGCTTCCCTTGGCACGCCTTTTCCTGACCTCATGGATGACCTCCTGCATCAGACCTTCTCCAAGGTTCAGCAGACCATTAGGCAACATCTTCAACAGACTACTTGCGGCCAAAGTGATCTTAAAAACCATCAGGACATGGACACTAAAAATCAGAAGACAAGCGTTGATTCAGAACATTTTATAGAAAATCATTGTATTCAGAGTCTCCAAGAATATGCAAGTGATAAGGAGGAACAGTTTGCTAATAGAAATGTAGATAAAGTATTTGTTGCAAGCACTGGCAAGGAAGCTGTTCCAGATAATGGTCTGCTTGATAATAAACCAACTCAGATTGCTGTGAGATCTGTGGAAAATCAGGACCTAAACATATCATTTTCTAAATACCAAAAGGACGATTTTTTAGGAGTGGACTCTGCTACTGGAGGTAGGAAAATGAAGGATGATTTGCTGACCAGTCAAGGACTTAAAAGAAAACTTTCCTCTAGAAATCCTTCGGACGATGCATCTTCAAAGAAGGCATCAATTAGCCAAGAGACAGCACCTCCATTGAGCTCTAACAGTGTACATTCACAACTAGGCATCCAAAGGAACTGCATTGTTTCAGTCCGGAGAGGTACCCAGATTCTACATCACAACTGCTTTCGGGAAAGGACATCAGAAGGGGACCATGGAGCGTGTGCGGAGCCATTCGTTGAGCAGTCAGAATGCAGCGTGAATACAGGAAAGCTCTGTTTTGAAGAACATTGGAGAGTTGACACTGGGAAATGCGTTGATGCTTCACCTCTTGTAGTGTGTACCAGGTAAAGTGATCTAGGTGTTTGTTGATTTGAAAATTAAACATTTTTTATCACTTCTGTGGAAAATTCCGCCCAAAAACATTATTAGGTAAATAGCATTTTTGCTCATCTTTTCTTTTTCTTCCCAAGTACATAGGGGCAAAGTTATGTAGTGTGTCATGCACTGTACAAGAATGATTTTTTATTATTATTATTATTATCTGAAGTAGAAAAGATTTTATGCTCTGTTTATTTCGTTTTCATTGATCCATGTACTGTATTACAGTATTACAATGCAACAAAGATATGAAAGTCAAAATCTACCTGCTCAAATTTGATTTATACTAAATGTTTGTTAGCTTGGTGTTACAGAAGGGGTTATTATTGTCATCCTCCTTAACTTAATCATTTTCATCCATCACTTACCTCTGACTAGAAGATGGAACATTATACTAATATTCTCGATTGTTATCAATTTTTTTTCATTCATGATGACTTTAATAAAAACTGTTTTTAAGTTTATGGAATTGTAGTGGGATGCACATATTTACATTATTTATATTTATTATTTTATAATATTGGCATTGTGAAAGCTCTGTCTTTTAGTGTGCAAAAGGACATCTTAAAGGAAAGAACTCAACACCTCTAAAAATTAAATCTTTAAATGATCATTCTTTTCCATCCCATCTTTATATATACATTGTATAGCTCCAGCCAAACAGTCTACATTGGCTCACATTCTTACCGATTTGTCGCTTTCACCATGGAAACCGGGAATGTCTTATGGGAGGCGGTGTTAGGTGATCGAGTGGAATCATCGGCTTGTCTGTCTGCTTGTGGAAAATATGTCATTGTTGGTACGAGAATCTTTCCTTTGTTAATCTTTTAACAGTTCAATTTGTTAATCTATTGAATTTCTATGTATACTTTGATTTAAGACACATTGTTAAACAGCCTCTGAGAAACTAATACTTCAACAAGCTCTGCTTCTAGTTAGTTCCTCTTTTCTCATGCTATTACTGTTATATTTGTCGTTTCATTGTATATTTTGTGTAATATACTCATTCATTGTATCATGTTTTACATGAGAAATAAAATCATCATCATCATCAATCATACAGCAATAATGTAATTTTCAAATACAGAGTGTGAATATTTAGGTTAGAGTTATTATTTTTGTTTTTGATTGGCTTATAAAATAAATTCAATTATATTGACTTTTGATTATGTAGTATTGTTATGTAACTGTGATGATTATACTGCCTGTCTGACATTTACTGGACTGAGGAATGCGGTCTAAATCTTGCTATAATAGTATCAATCATCTTGCTATACTTCTGTGATCTATTTATTTGCATTGTTTCTGCTTTTGATAAGCTTATCTGTACCACCAAGTTTTTTAAACCATTGTCATAAGTGAACTTTCAAGACTTGTTTTGGCTTATTGGAGCTTTGTATCATTTGTATCAAATTCTGAAACAAAATCCTGGATTTAGCTGATGCTGCAATGATAATTATAAACCTTTAGGAATCCCATGACATTTACAAGCAGATCAACTGTCTGATTATCAAGATATTTATGATTGGAAATCGAAATTTCAAAAACCGTTTTCCCAACGGTTTCAAACATTTTTTTATTACACTACAGCCTATTCAATTCAATTCAATTCAAGTTTATTTTTCATTTCCACAGAAATCAGAACAATATTTCATTAAAACAAAACGAAAAATTGAACAAGATAACAATGTGAATAATATCATTTACAAATACTTAAACTGCATATAAACAAAATTTGAATAACATAATACAAAAAAAAATGATATTTTCTATGGAAATGGAGGGACCCATTAAAAAGTGGATACTTGTAGATTATGGGTCCCTCAAAATAACAAAGTAGCATTACACAAATTAGCTTATACAGAACAAAAAACACAAATATATTAATATAAAAGTTTGCTCTTTGTTTTTAAAATAAAAAAATAAAGTAAAGACAATGACAAGCCCGCGAAGACAGAACAGTAACAAGTAGAGACAAATGTAAGACAGAGAAAGACATACAATAACAAACAAAAACGAAAATACAGCACAGACGTGGACGTAACATTTCCAAAACAACAAATCAGTTATTCTACATTCCGTATACTATTGTCAATACAAATCAGATTATCAGTAAAAAGTAAGACCGTATAAATCGATAACTGCGCATATAATTATTAAAGAGAAAATAAGGGGAAAGTATGCGCGTATTCTCCTCAAAATGACCAAGACAATGATGCATCGTGTATAATGTGTAAGTATTAGTGTGTGTGTGTGGGTGTCAGGGGGGGTAAATCAAACTAATTTACTTTATATTTTAAGAACAAAAATATTTTTAATCTTTTCTTAAATGTATATAATGAAGGGGCATTTTTCAAGGAATCAGTAAAGGAATTCCACAATTTTGGGCCATCATAGATAAAAGTGTTTTTAGCAAAGGAAGTTCGAAGTAATGGCAAATGGTACTCTTCCGATTGTCTAGTTGAATGTTGATGAAAAGAGCGATTTTTTAAAAACATAGTCTTAAAAAATTTTGGCAGCAAATCATTAGTATTTTTATACATAAATTGACCTAATTGAAGCAAATACAAATCTTTTACTTTCAGAATATTATTATCATAAAACAACGGATTAGTGTGTGCACGAAAATCTGCCTGGGAAATAATTCTAACTGCTCTCTTCTGTAACAATAAAAGTTTGTCTAAAATGTTCTGATGAGCGTTACCCCATGCGAGTAAGCCATAATTCAGATAAGGTAATGTTAAGGATGAATATAATGTTAATAATGCTGAAGATGGGAGTTGTGTTTTAAGTCTATTTAATATACCAATATTTCTCGAAATCTTTTTAGATATGTTATCGACATGGGGGAAATGAGTATGGGGGAAATGAGTATGGTAAAACTAGTCACTCAAAGATTTTTACTTTTTTGAGGCACTTCATGATCATTTTGAAGCGCAATTTTTGTAGGGCTTCAATATAACACCATGTCACAGACACCGATAACATGTTGGGCCATGCATCTCAGATTTAACATTATTAAACGATGCATTAAAGGGTGTAAGAAATATCTTGGTCATTCAGAGTTTACATGTTTGAATGTTTATATCAAATGCTATTTCAAATTCTTCCAAAATCAGACAGATCGTATAGCGTTCAGTGGGCTTAAGATTGTATAATTGTTTTTGTTTGCCAGGTTGCTATGATCGTTTTGTGTACTGCCTGTCTGCGTCGTCTGGAGACATTTGTTGGAAGTACGAGACCGGAGATGTGGTCAAATGCTCACCAGTCTGTGATGTCACTAATGGACTGGTGTACATCGGATCACATGACCAACATGTCATGGCATTGCAAGTTCAGGTAATTTACACAAATAATTTATCTGCTGTAAAACCTGAACTTCTGCAATGGTAAACTTGCAAATTGTTATGGATGATGCTCATTTTTACGGAATGAAACTGCAAAAATTTAGTGTTGAGCCTTTTTGTGATTCAATTTGTTGAAAGCATGAAACTATTGTGAATCTGAATGTGACATGTGGTTTGAAATACAAATTCTTTTAAGATACTTTTTCAAAATGGTAACATTTTTAAAGCAGTATCAAGCTGAAAATGCATTTCAAAATACTTTGCATGTTCTCTTTTCCTTTATTAAGTTCATCAAATCTTTACCAAGAGTATTTCAAGTAATCGGCTAATTATAGTATTTTGTAATGGAAATTGTATGTTTGCTGGACACCTTTGGGTCTGGATGTAAACAAAATAACAACTAGAAAATGAACATTGTGTTGAAATGTGGCACAAGATATGTTTGTTGCATGTGAAGTATAGTAAGCCATTTATACAGCTATAAACTATTTTAGTCTCTACTTTATCTATCATGAGAATGTTTATATGGAAATAAAAAATTAATTAATTGAAACAAAACGGACCCCCCCCCCCTCCCTCTCAAACGAACAAACAAACAGACACACTAAGAAGAATGTCACGTATCAATCTGCTAATGCCATATATTTGTACTTTTTTACATTCAGTGGATTTGTTGGGTTCTGAGAGAATATAACTTTCCATTTATACCAGAACTTTAAACTACCTAGGATGTCATTTGTTGTAGGTTTTGCAGACAACTTCTCCACCCTCTTCTTCATATCTTTGTTTGTAGGAGAAATGTGAGAAGAAATGGCGATCCCACTGTGGAGGAGGATCCGTGTTTGCATCACCCTGTATCCACCATGCCACAGGAACTGTAGTAGCAGCTACTCTGAGAGGACGCGTAGTGGCTTTCAACAAGGTATTCCCAAGGCCATGTCCAATGAAGAGTTGCAATTGATCCAAACCAAATTGCAAGTCCTCTAAGCAATCAAAAATTTGCTCTCTCCTATGTAGGTAGTTGGGATTGATATCAATCGCAAATGAGTTGTGATTGATTGCAACACTTTATCAGACAAGGCCCAGGGTTCAATTATTTTTCAATGCATTGCTCTTGAAATAATCTTAGCCGAACAAAATATGTTTCAACTGTTACTATGAACCAAGTCTTCGGGGGTTACTGTTGCCTGACATTTACATGTGAGGTAAAACTGGAGTGGTAAAAGGCTATAGGTTTCCTTGGGTTATTTTACCAATTTTGGTTTGATTTTGTTTTTAAACATTTTTCTTCGTCTCTTGTTGGTTTCCTTCGTTATTGACATCCATACAGCACTTTAGAATCTGTTCATTCATTTTTATAAAAGATTTTGAATAGTTCCTTTAAAGAACATTTAGTAACTTGGTACCTGTCTGTACGTTCCCTTCTTGAAGTGACCAGGCACCTCAGGCGTAGACTCTTCTGAAGTGTATCAAACTTATTAAATACTTCTCATACTCTGTATTGAATACGACAGGAGTCTGGAGAGAAGAAGTGGACATTCGCCTGCCCCAAGCCAGTGTTTTCATCGCCTGTTGCTATGGACGATGGTGTTCTTATTGGATGTGTGGATGGCATCATGTACTGCCTATCGCATGCTGGTATCCAGGTAGGTACAGCGACAGATATAGATCCTGGGGGATGTTTCACAAAGGCTAAGATCGACTTGAAGTTGGACGCAACTATGGCAGGCCATTTGTGCCACTGGTTGCTCTCACCATTGGTCTCTTAATTATGATCTTTAGATAATGTTTTCCTTCAATAATGAACTATCAAAAAAAGTAAATTCTGTAGATTTGTGACCACGATTTTTACGTCCCTTGAGAAACCAATGGCAGGAATGGTTAAAGGAATTAGTGGCATGAACGGCCTGCCATAGTTAAGTCCAACTTAAAGTCGATCTTAGTCTTTGTGAAACACTCCCCTGGCACTGATTTGTAGGAAAGCAGAAATAGAAGTTTGTAAATGATCTCATAATTCACCCTACCGCAATATAATGTTTTCAACATCAGATGGCGACCTTCCTCCCATGCTGCGCAGGTCAGCACAAGCGCAGATACAACTCTAGGGAAGACAATAAGACAAGGTTTCTTTCAGGCTTCCATTAAGAATGTACAGCAGTGTCAACTAATTCCTTATTTCACTAAACTATTGTTCAGGTTTCATGAACTTCCCCAATGATTTGTTGACATCTATGTAGGTTCCATCATAATAAGTTTATTGGTTCAGGAACTATAATACTACCCATTGTATTTGTACTTTGTACAACTATACCGATGGCTGGTGCTGCCCTCTATGGCCAAATACCATAGTTGCGGTAGTGAGAATTCAGAGGATTAGTGTCGACAAGTTCATGTATTTCCACTGTTGTTGCTCAAGGACTTTATAACAGGCCTTAAAAAACAAGATTGTAAAAAACAAGAAGATTGAAGGTGTGTTTGTGTGTGTGTAGTGGTTTTTTTACAGACGTGTATCAATCAGATATGATTATTACGTCTGGGGACCGACCTATAAACGTCACTATTCCAAAACGTGACTCAGTTTCTTACCTGCGTCCTCGGCTGAATGAGTTTGTAACTCCAACTTTTAGTTGGATTACGAGCGCACGCCACAATGCCTAGTTAAATTGTATTTTGGTATGGTAAATTATGAGGGTTTTTGCAAGACTTTATTTGGACAGTGTGTTGAATTTTGTATGAGGGGGTATCCATAGAGTCCACCTTCTTTGAGACAAAATTGGTCGCCAAACGAGATAAAACAAGATAATTTGTAGAATGTCAACCCTCAACGCCAATGTGATAAACAGCATGCGAATGGACCATTATTTATGGATTATTAAAAGGGGGATCATGAAAAGTAGTGATAATCGTTCACTAATTTTTAATTTTGTTGTGTTTTGACAGTTATGGACCCACACAGTCGATGGACCCATTTTCTCATCACCATGTATATCAACCCTCCACCCGCTCTCCCAGCCGCTATGCAACGATGAACAACCATCTCGTCCTACGGTCGTCTTTGGATCCCACAATGGCTCTGTAACCTGTCTTGACCCCTCGACCGGTCAGCTTGAGTGGACCTCCAAAGTCTCTACCTTCCCCGTCTACTCCACCCCTTTCGGCTTCTCCCGGGACGGTCATCGCCGAGTGGCGGTCGCATCGACGCATGGTCATGTCTGCATTCTAGATATGCAGACAGGCAACGTACTAACTGAAATGGTGCTTCCGGGTGAAGTGTTTTCATCACCGGTCGTGATTGAGGGTAAACATGTCGTTGTAGGGTGCAGAAATGATTATGTGTATTGCCTTCATTTGAAGGAAACTGATTAGGAGGCAGAAATGCTGCCAAAAATTTTCTTCCATTTGGGGCATTATGAAGTGGTAAGAATGCATGATATTAGGGCTTGAATATGTGTGTGATACTTTATAATTATGCTAAAGATTATACCGGTAATAATTATTATAATAGTAATAGGCATTTCTATAGCGCCGTCTATCTAGAAATTCTATTCCGAGGCGCATATGTTATTACCCCCGGCTTTAGCCTAGCTGCTATTACAGCGCTCACATAATTAAGAATTTGTAAAATAAAATTGATTTCGTTCTCAGATTTTCATTCCCTCAACCTTGAGTTTCAGAAAAGATATATTCCAGTCCATCACTTACAATTCCCATCCAGTCTGTTAGTCTAATACAATGTAGCTGATAACCCTACAGCTTACTTTTCTCCATTTCCCAAAAATGTACGGAGCTCCCGCAGAGATGTTGAAACTGCAACAGTTTTTGCTTCTGGCAAGTACATACTCTTTAGAAACTCCCATGTTCCTATGCAAACAGCCTGGTACTGAACATGCAGCATGTATATCAGTTTAAAACAAAAATCTACTGCCTTGGTCATTGTCTTGAACTCCAATGCTTGTCTCTCCACAATAACAAAGAATTCAAGGGGGTTGATCCTTGAACCTATCACCAGAATGTAAGGCTGTGACATCTTGTTTCTGTCAATAATAATAATATTTCCGCTTTTATATAGCGCTTAATACATCTATGATGTCTCTAAGCGCTTTACAGATATATATTATTACCCCGGTCATTGAATTCAATACTTGCCCACACACACTGTGTGCACAATCTCCACTCCCTGGGGAGCATTCCAGCCAGGCATGCTGTTAAGATAGAATGTCACATCTGTCCCCTCAGGCTACATATCAATGAAGGAGTTGAGATTTTCCACTGTAGAACACTTCCCCTTCCTTCCTCTTCCTCATCCTCTCCCAGTCAACACAAGTGGTAGGAGGCTTAAAGCAAGGTTCTCAGTTTGCAATTGGAACCCTAATACTGTGCAGTAGTAGTCCAAGGTTTGTTTATTCTCCAGCTTATCACCTGTCCAACGGAATGGAAATCCTATGACATTGAGAAATAATAATAATAGGCTGTTCTTGTAAAGCGCATATCGACTTAACGTCTCTATTAATAATGATAATAATAATTGAAAGCTCAAACAACTTTTGGTACATCGAGGATGGGGCAATTACTCGGTGGCAAGTACTTAGCAGTTGTTTCTTCAAGAACTTTATCCTCAAGTTTGTTATTTGACAAGTAAGAAGTGGAACTAGCTACTTCATCGTCGAGTGGTGTACCCACATCTGTTTGTGCTGCAAATTTCATTGCAAACGCAGGGATAACTGTTTCAGAGTCAGCATGTAAGTGCTGCCCCATTTTATCCTCAAGCACTGACTCATCTCCACCATAAACACATGTAATGTCCTCATCTATCCCCGGCAAAATGCATGATGAGGGCTCAGTATGGTAGCTTGTGCTTGCCTCATAATCATATCGATCCGCCTGTGCCGAAGTCGAGGCTCTAGCCTGCTTCTGTGCCGGAGCTGGAACCGGTGGAGTTGGAGTTGGAGTTTGAGGGAGAGCCTCAACCACCCGCGACAACATTTCTTCCAACTTCGAAAGGCGGGTGTCATAATCCGCTGTACTACTATTAGTAGCAGGCAGTGATTTTTCTTTTGTCTTTTTGTTCCATCTTAAAGTCACTTTTTTTTTTCCCGTATCTCCCGCGGAACCCTTGGGTTCATGCTGCAGTTTTCTGAGCATGGTAGTCGCGGGTTGCTTAGACCCATGGTGCGATACAGCCCCCTGGAGTTCGGGGTTAGAGTCCCTGTCTCTGCCCGCTGTTTCCGCGGGTTTCGGAGTGGCCGATGCCATGGCGAAACGTAGTTTGAAAAACTCGAAAAAAGGTCCGAAAATGATCCAAAATGAAAACAAACGTAAGTTGACAACTAATCTGTAAACATCCACCGAAAAAACACAATTTTTCCAGGAAAACAATCGTCCAAAATTTCCAATAAATTTGATTGCTTGAAAGAGTTGCTCTTTCAAAATGGCGACGAAGCGATAATGATTGCACATGGTTGAAACGGACTCTCAATTAGTCTCTTCACGAGACTCACGAAGTAAAATTTATAGGGCGCTTTATACAGGTGTTTCTAAGCGCACAGGTGGTGCTGTCTAACTTAGTATATTAACACCTAAAGTACACCACATCATCTGGTGATATTGGTGTTTTGTGTTCAATGTTTCCCTTTCCTTCCTACTTCAAAACGACCATCAACGCTTCGAAGATATTATTGTTCTCTGGAAAATCATTCTTATCAGACAAATTCCAGTTCTCTTCAGCTTTGAAATGTTGATGAAGGGCATATCTAATCGATTGCATGAAACAATCAAGTTTCGTCTTATCTTCACTGTCTGGTTTCCTCAACGAAGCATTTAATAAAATTTCATTAAATATTCATCCAGCGCTTTGCCGCTTTCTGTTTGTCAATCACAACAGCGAGAGACGCTCCCTTAAATTCAAACATTTCTCAAACTTATAACACCATACCGGTAGTCAATCGCCCTCTTTGTGTTTTTATTCACGGCTAACAAAAATAACAAACAACCAAATTTGCGTTTATGTCGTGGCTTTATTAACATTTTGAGATGGACGCTTATTTTGCACATTTTGACTTTCTGGGTGTCATAACAAAATAACACAGATATATTGAATCATAAAAAATGCTTACAAATGCAATGCTAGGCCCCCCGCCTATGAAATCGAGTGATGCCTAGGCTAAACTTATATACATTAAGTCATTATATCAGCCCCCCGCCTATAAAATCGAGTGATGCCTAAAGTTATGCTAGGCCCCTCGCCTATGAAATCGAGTGATGCCTAGGCTAAACTTATATACATTAAGTCATTATATCAGCCCCCCGCCTATAAAATCGAGTGATGCCTAAAGTTATGCTAGGCCCCCCGCCTATGAAATCGAGTGATGCCTAGGCTAAACTTATATACATTAAGTCATTATATCAGCCCCCCGCCTATAAAATCGAGTGATGCCTAAAGTTGTGCTAGGCCCCCCGCCTATAAATCGAATGATGCCTAAAGTTATAGAATATAGATGTATATATATACCAGCCTCTCCGCCTGTAAGATCGGATGATGCTTAAGATTAAAGCGTGACACCCTGAGTTTGAAAATGTGTAGGTACAACTAGGTCCCCCCGCATTCAAATCGAATGGGGGCCGGAACACTAAGAATTGACATGCGAACAAATTCGACTGAATATACATTGGCAACCCCCTCGCATGTAAAAATTGAGTGGGGTCGAAAATTATCGGATGACAATTATTGATCAATAAACTTATCAGTACCATGTGATTAGTGATTTACCCATACAAAACCGGGTAGGGGCGAAACCCAATGGGAAAAATTCCCCTACGGCCCACTTTCTTTGTGCACGACGCAAGTTGATGTGCGACCAGGCCAAATGCCCCCGGCTCTGCATTAACTTCATAAATCACTGACCAATTTATTACATAAACCCTATCCGTACCTTTCATACCTGAAACCCTAAATCCTTTCCGTACTAATACATATACCTTGGCTACTTCGAACCACCAAGCAATACTTAATTTATGCCACTAATATACTAAAAATACTTTTATTGGTGGAGATAATGGGGAGGTGGTGGGAATGTTTTAGACTCCGTAAATTTTTCTTCTTGTCCATTCAAAATGAAAGCCATAACTAGAATGAAAGCCCCTTCGTGCAATTTTTAATTTGCTGGCGGTATTTTCCGCGCTTGCTTGATAAGCGTACATACGCTTGTACATTTCCTTCCAATGTAATACAAAGTATTACATTTCCTAGCGCGTGAATTTCCCTCAAAAATGTAAACAACCTCTTGACCTACATTTTGTCAGCCTGTCAATAAACCATTTTAAATCGTTGTCTACTCTTTAAATTTTATTATTCACGGCTAACAAAAATAACAAACAACCAAATTTGCGTTTATGTCGTGGCTTTATTAACATTTTGAGATGGACGCTTATTTTGCACATTTTGACTTTCTGGGTGTCATAACAAAATAACACAGATATATTGAATCATAAAAAATGCTTACAAATGCAATGCTAGGCCCCCCGCCTATGAAATCGAGTGATGCCTAGGCTAAACTTATATACATTAAGTCATTATATCAGCCCCCCGCCTATAAAATCGAGTGATGCCTAAAGTTATGCTAGGCCCCTCGCCTATGAAATCGAGTGATGCCTAGGCTAAACTTATATACATTAAGTCATTATATCAGCCCCCCGCCTATAAAATCGAGTGATGCCTAAAGTTATGCTAGGCCCCCCGCCTATGAAATCGAGTGATGCCTAGGCTAAACTTATATACATTAAGTCATTATATCAGCCCCCCGCCTATAAAATCGAGTGATGCCTAAAGTTGTGCTAGGCCCCCCGCCTATAAATCGAGTGATGCCTAAAGTTATAGAATATAGATGTATATATATACCAGCCTCTCCGCCTGTAAGATCGGATGATGCTTAAGATTAAAGCGTGACACCCTGAGTTTGAAAATGTGTAGGTACAACTAGGTCCCCCCGCATTCAAATCGAATGGGGGCCGGAACACTAAGAATTGACATGCGAACAAATTCGACTGAATATACATTGGCAACCCCCTCGCATGTAAAAATTGAGTGGGGTCGAAAATTATCGGATGACAATTATTGATCAATAAACTTATCAGTACCATGTGATTAGTGATTTGGAGGCATAATTTGACAAATTACCGCCAAACGAGAATATATTTATATATGATCGGCCGCCAAATCACAACGTTGTCATCATGAAACGATTTCTGTGCACCAAGGGAATATCTATGCTTAACTATTTACACTTTGGTGGAATTAACATTTCAATTGGCCAAATTAACCAATGTACATGTACAGGCATGTACTTTTTCGCCCTTAGCTAATTTATAACCCTCTAACAGACTACAGAGTATCGTAATAAACTTATCTCTACAACACCGGCACATCATTATGCCTAATTCATTCCCCTCAAAGAAGTGACTAAACCGTTAATGCCCATTTCGAAATGAAGCATTCGCAAAACTGGTCATTTACCAATGTCCACCTAAACCTGCCCCATATAACCATTATTTACTCTCCACAACTTTGTTACTCCCAAAATAAGGCACTCTTATCCCAACAACAAAAACATGATCTTGCGGTGCCGGACTCAAACTTTTTTGCGGGATTTACTTTGCTACCCGAACAGACTTAAACATTGAAATATAAGAACGCTGAAATATAAGAACACTGAACTATAAGAACAATGAAATATAAGAACAAACAACGTGTTTTGTAACATTATCATTGTTTAACTACTTGGATGAACCGAGATAGGACAGGCCCTCCTTCAGGTCAGTGATAAACCTGTCCAAACCCTCATTGGAGAGATGCAATCCGTCCGGCCTATATAAAGCCCTATCCTTATGCCTTATGTCGGGATGTGGAATGGCCTTTCCCCCATTCCTGCCGGCCAAGGCGCGAGCGTATCGGTTCGTGGCCCTCCTTCTATCGTCTAATTTGTCCTGCTCTTCCGGACTACAGCATTTATATTCTACCCGTTCTAGGATGTCAGACCATATTATTGTCGTCTCAGTGTTCGATGTGATTAATCTGTTCACCGCATTCGCCATCGCCCTCTTCGAACATCCCTCTATGTCATTCGTGCCCACGTGTAACACTAAAACGGTCGGCTTCGTCAGGCCACTGGTAATCGACTCTAGCCATGCGTTTGTTTGGTCCAAGCGAAGGCCCCGCTTTCCAGCCCAATGGATGACCGTCCCCAAATCCATATCGGCGCAGCCAGTCAGCTCCGCCCTGCGATGGGCCCAGAAAACGATAGAGTCGCCTACTATCCATATTTGTTCTGTGGACAAAATAAGAAAAGAGGACTGGGCAGCATTTTGTATTCCAAAGAACATGCGTTAATGTGAACTTGAAATCCCATTGTATTTTCTTGCTCTTGTTTTGCATGTGTGTTTGTTGTCTGCTTGACTTCGTTTTCATTTTCATGTTGTAGCACCATTATTATTATTATTGCTATTATTATTATTAGCTTATTTAACCTCTCGAGGCGAGGGACTTATTCCTCTGTGTGTTGTACATATATTCATTCCTGTGTATGCGGCCTCACCCTTACATTATTGGCCCCGGACACGTTAACCTCATCATTCACTCTGTTATATGTTGTACGTATACCTGGCGAATCAAATCAAATCAAATCAAATCAACCCCAACGGTACTTTGCAACATTGCTCATATTTAAACAACCATATCAATATATCTGCGATGCGCGGAGGAAGCCCATCGACCCATGTGCTGTATTTGGGCGTCCGAGCAGCCCGCCATAGCAGCGGTTGTAGCCGCACCTATACGAAAAGAATGGGAGGAAAACTTCGCCGCCAACATATCTCTGTATGACATGCATCTCTTTATCATGGCACTGAACTCATGCCTGGTGAGAGGAAGTGAACCATATGAGCAAAAGAAAGCCTCCCCACTTCCCGGGCCCATTTTCAAATATCTAAGGACCGCCTTTACGGGACAACTACCCGCCTCAATTTCGTGTATTGAAATGGTGCAACCGTTTCCCCTCGGATCAGTTTTCGATTCCCTTAAAGGGATCGTTTACCCATGCCAAATCCGAATAACACGGCCCCACGTGTCACCAGTGTCCGCGACATGGTGCAACACTGAAGCCCCCCCAAAAAAATTGCGCTTCAAAATGATCAAGAAGTGCCTCAAAAAAACAAAACTCTGTGAGTGACCGGCTCCACCAAACTCGCCCTCCCCAACAGACTGCAGTGTCATGAAAACCGTCAGGCGAACGGTCCTCAAAATTTGTAATTCCAATCATAAACATCTTGATAATCAGACAGGCGATCGGCCTGCAAAAGCCATGGGGCTCCTGACCGACCCAAAGGTCCACAACTATCATTGCATCATGAGCCAAATCCAGAATTTTGTTTCAGAATCTGAGACAAAGTTACCGGATCCCTTTAAAGAGAGACTCACCCGGCGATGTGGTGCACTGCCGGTGACTGCCACGTCCATGAAACGCAGCATTCGATCCCGCCTACAGTATGCCGTGATGCCACTGTGTGATGTGCGACCAGGCCAAAATAATGATATGGACTCTCCTTTCTAATCAGGCCCAACGACAAAGGCCAGGCCAAAACCCCGAGTATAATCCCGGTGGTCGCTCACGAGAAGAAATAATTCAGCGTTATATATCCAACTAATTATTCCAGTGCAGTGCTAACTTTAGTATTAATCCAACTCCTCTAATAATGTTTTAGACTCCGTAAATTTTTCTTCTTGTCCATTCAAAATGAAAGCCATAACTAGAATGAAAGCCCCTTCGTGCTATTTTTAATTTGCTGGCGGTATTTTCCGCGCTTGCTTGATAAGCGTACATACGCTTGTACATTTCCTTCCAATGTAATACAAAGTATTACATTTCCTAGCGCGTGAATTTCCCTCAAAAATGTAAACAACCTCTTGACCTACATTTTGTCAGCCTGTCAATAAACCATTTTAAATCGTTGTCTACTCTTTAAATTTTATTAAAATCCACGTTTATTTTATTTATTTATTTATTTCACATATTTATACAGGATATCTCATTCAGATTAAAAACTGGACTTCCATAAGGCCCTGTCTCAATAAAAAGACACATATCTATACAAATTCTCAAAACAAAATCATACATATAACAGTAGGAAGAAAAAGACAACAAATTGAATACAGAAAGCATATTGACATCGAAGCACAATGATAAACAAGTAAAACTAACAATATGAAATAATTTACGATAAAAATAAAAAACCTGATCTTTCATGTTGCCTTGCTTTGTAAAAATACAAATAGCTCAGCAAAATGTTTACATATTTAATAAAGTGAGAGACCACAAATATATATAGTAAAGGTGAGACCATATTAAAGGTAAATAATGATACAATATAAGAAGTTATAAAATGACCTTTGTATTAAAAAACAGGAAGTAAGACACCGCTCATATAATATTGTAAAAGGGCAAGAAAGGTCAGA
Organism: Strongylocentrotus droebachiensis; assembly: GCA_035222895.1. Taxonomy (NCBI): domain Eukaryota; kingdom Metazoa; phylum Echinodermata; class Echinoidea; order Camarodonta; family Strongylocentrotidae; genus Strongylocentrotus; species Strongylocentrotus droebachiensis. Next base: position 113,768 of record JAVYIG010004171.1, on the reverse strand, counting down.
TTTCACAATGTTCAGCAAGATAGAGGATTTATGATAAAAATGACAGAGAACCTATAATTCTCCCAGATCCAATTTAGTAGATACAAATTTAAAACGAGTTTAAGAAAATTTAAAAACATGTTACTTCTTTGATATCATCCGTTTCAATACATTGAGAGTTAAACAAAGTTGGGCTTCCACTGTAAGTTTGTTCCACACTTTAACGCCGTAATTCACGAAAGTGTTAGCATAAAATTCAGTATTGCACTTAATAGGTTTTAACAGATTCTTATTACTATTTCGAGTTGTGCGTTGCATAACATCATCTAGTAGTACACATTTATCCGACATAGCTGGAGGTGCTAAATTATTAATACATTTAAAAACCAGACAACAAGTGGCCTTATCGAACAATTCGTTTAGAGTTGGCCATTTTAGGCCATCCAAGACCTGTCGCGATGGAATGTGCCAAGACTGTCTTGAAATAATATAAGCTGCTCTTTTATGGAGTTTATTAAGCATATCAACATTATACTTAAATCGACTAGACCATACAGTGCAGCAATAAAGAGCATGCGGTAATACATAGCCCCAGTACAATTGTTTTAGTTGATATTGAGTTAAAGATTCACGGAGCCTGCGTACAATTCCCAGTTTCTGTTTGATTAAGAGGGAGATGTTTTCAACATGTTTACTAAACGTGAGATTTACGTCAATAGTAACACCTAGACATTTATAGGCTGAGACACACTCTAGTCGCTTACCATTTACATCTACTTTTAAGGTCCCATCATTAAAAGTACTAATCCTTTGGTGTGAACCCACCAACATGACTTTAGTCTTGTCCGTGTTTAAAATCACTTTGTTCATCAATGTCCATTCATGGAGTTTACACATTGTGTGATTCAGTTTATTTTGAATCTCTTGGATAGATGTTCCACTTACAGACAGTGTTGCATCGTCTGCATACATATACACACTACACGAACTTAGATACTGGGGTAGATCATTAATCAGAATAATAAATAGAAGCGGTCCTAATACCGAGCCTTGAGGCACGCCTGACCGAACATCCCTCTCAACCGAGGATTTATCTTGAATGGTAACAAATTGCTTTTGATTTACTAAATAGGAGTGGAAACAACGTATGCTCTGTTCAGAACAACCATATTGAGCAAGTTTATGTAGCAGAATTGAGTGATTTACCATCTCAAACGCTTTTCTAAAATTAATAAAAGCAAGACCATTAACAATTCCTTTATCTACATTGCTGGCCCAATGATCGATCATGCATAACAATGCCGTTTCACAAGAATGTCCAGGTCGAAACCCGAATTGGTTTCCACAAAGTTTAATTATTCTGAAATAAATACTGGTACAGATGCTTGTGGACAGCCCTTTCTAGTACCTTTGATACTACAGGTAGTAGAGATATCGGTCTATAATTCTCAACTTTACTTTTGATCCCAGACTTATGGATGGGCTAAATTCGAGCTAATTTCCATGATTCGGGCACGGACTGAGTTGATAAAGATAAATTAAATATGTAAGTTAGGCTTTCAATCAAAATCGGGACCTTGCATATAAGTTTAAGTAGTTTGGTTGGCATACCGTCAGGACCTGTTGCTTTCTTAGACGACATTTTAGATAACTCATTAAAGACAAACTCAGACGTGATATATGGGAGATGAAATTGATCATCGCCATCAGGTTCTGAATTTGAATCATTATACAAATTCTGACTCTCATTTCTTCTTACTTCTCCAATGCCTTCTATACCATCTACATCATTAGAAGTCAAATTTGTGATGGATTCGATAAAATAATCATTCAAGCAGTTTGCTACATTTAGTGGATTTGAAACAGTGTCACCATCAATTTCTAGACTGATTTCATTTCTCGGCCTTGCTTTGGTAATGACTTTTAACCCTATTTAGCCCGGGCTATTTTGAAACTGCATAGCCCGGGGGGGGGGGGGGGGGGGGGGTGGGGGGCTTCTAAGGCCCCCCCCCCCCCCCCTATGATCTCGGCCGTGAAACGACCGATCGCCGCGAAAATTTGCATACATGTCAAGTGAAGTGTATAGAATACTATGGTAATTTCAATTTTTTGAAAAATTCATTCATTTGCATATTTATGGTAATTTATGCAAATAAAAATCTTTTTCACTACATATATTTGTTAGACCATTTGGAATAATAATACAACACAAAAAATTGAATAACCAGGGTTATTCCTTATGTTATCTATTGTTTTGATTATTTCTTATGTATTTCTTTGTTTTTTTAACTCATGTATTTTATTGTTTTTGTTGTTTTATTTCATTTCCAACTATAATTCAACTATTTTGACCCCAAAATAAACACCTAAACTATAAACAAAACAATGTTTTATCTCTTTATTTGAAAAATGAGATTTCCATATGTTTTGTACACATATGACAAAAATGAGCGATTTTCGGGCTGACATGCAAAGACAAAAGGACACGTGACTTTGTAATGGTAGGTCCGATTTTCGAAAAATTTCTTTCAAAAGATGCGCAAGACTCGAAAGAAAAAAGTCACAAAATTTCAGTGCAAGATTTTCGAAATGTCGAGGGGGGGGGCTTCTAAAGCCCCCCCCCCCCCGGGCTAAATAGGGTTAAGGTGCTCCAAAGTGCATTTGTATTACCAAATTTATTTTGCAATAATCTATTTATATGCTCAAACCTTGCCAATCGTATGTTTTTAGTAATAATATTTTTGACTAATTATATTTGTTCCACATAGAATTACTACCACTTCTTATAGCTTGTATATAGTATGAATCACGTCTTTTCATTAGTTCGATAATGTCACCTGTAACCCAGGGACAAGGGTTAGATCTCATACATTTCTGCTTTTGGGCGGCATGCACATTAACAGCTGCCATAAACATAACATACCACTTGTTCCAGGCCTCCGTTGCATCAGTCATGGACAAAATGGTTTGAAATGGCATTTTAAACAACGAACCGAGGAAATCATCTTTGTTAAACTTAGTATAACTACGATATTTTATCACATTCATTCTACTTTTATTATGTTTATAACTGCCAATCACTGTATATACCATAAAGTGGTCACTGAGATGGGTTTTTGTAATACCACATTTAATATGTTCTTCCGGACAGCTAGTGTAAATATGATCTATCAAAGTTTGCGTGACCAAAGTAATACGTGTTGGTGACTTAATCATTTGGTGCATGAGAAATCCTGTCATAGCTGACTTTAATCTTTGAGTAGAAGAATCACAATTCGAAGAGAGTAGATCACAATTAAAATCGCCAAGTATAATGATTTCTTCACTTCGATTGATTGCGTTATTCAACATGTCATCAAGCCTGTCAAAAAATTCAGGAGGTGAATTTGGCGGCCTATACAAAGTACACAATAAAACTGGTTTAGTAAGGAAATTGCATTTCATCCGTATCCACAAACATTCAATATCCGTCTCCAAATCTAAACATTGAGTATAGTGAATATTATTTTTAATGTATATTACCACTCCACCACCATGTCTTGTACGGTCTTTGCGTATCATATCAAAGCCAGCGATATGAATGTCGTTGTCCAATATCGTGATGTCACAGTGGGACTCTGATATCGTAATAATATCAAAGGGACATTTCTTTACCATGAATCTCAATTGATCTATTTTAGCAGGAAGGGAGTTTATATTCAAATGACCTAATCGGATCCCAATGTCTGAAATAACTGCAATACATCCATCTACTAACTCAATGTCTTCATGACTATTGTCTAATTTCTGTGATTGTTGAGGAGTCTCCGGGCTGTTTGTAGACAATCTAACCAGTCTTGTGGGAAAACACGGTCGGACGCTTTCTTGCGGAATTTCGCTTTGCTCGTCGTCTGAAAAGACGGAGCATCAGGATATTGAGATTGGAGCCGAGGATGTTCATAATCCAATCTAGCCGGATCAGAAACAGAAACAGTAGCTGATGGAAACTGGTCACGATTAAACACAGGGCGGGATCCTCGAAGATATGCGATGATATTCTGTGTCAATACACGTACTCCGTAGCGGTTTAAGTGTACGCCATCAGCGGCGAGATGCATGTCAGGCGTGATGTTTTCATTGTCCACGACTCCCCAGCTGCGGCGATTGGCTAGAAGTTTCAACATTTCATTTACACTGCACACTTTCTCGAAATCGCTTGCTGATTCTCCGCGACGATGGATTATTGTTGAGACACTTATTTTCTTGGCTGGTGTCAGTTTGAGAATTTGATCTGCTAGGGATTCAAGTTTTGCAACAATTTCATCTGCGTCGTGTGAAGTGACGTCATTCGAACCTAGATGAAGGATTACTTCTTTAGCATTTTGCTGAATAGCTTGCTCACAAACAATGTCGCAAACATCTCCAATATGTGCGCCTCTGAATGTTTTGCACTTAACAGGTCTTCTTGATAGCCTCGAAGGGTTGATGTCCTTTACCATAGAATCACCAACAATCAAAACATCGGTTGAACGGGCATTCTGAGTGACCATTGATGCATCATGAGAAACAATGGACCGATTACCATCACACTCAAGACATGTATCTTGCAGAGTCAATGAATTGATTAGATTTTAGGGTCATTAAGGTCATAGGTTTATGGTCATGGGGCTCATTATATATGAAAAATAGCTTCTAATCATGATATTCTGAGAACCTGTTAATGGATTAAAATCAAACTTCAATTTTAAAATTGCTTCTGTTATGGTTTATAAAATGCTCTATGGCGGAGGCATCATTTTTTACTGCACGGCAGTCAAAGGTCCATCTAGTTTTTTATAATGCCAGCACAAGTCTACTTTTATTTTTAGTCTGGGACCCCTTAAAGGTACTATGTCCCATTTGCAGGCCAAAAAAATGAAAAAGTTAAATTCCAACTGCATTTGAAAGATAATACTAATTTAGAACTTCCCTACAAAAGGTGGGGCTTGAAAATGTCTTCAAGTGGGAAAATAACGACTATTAGTTGTCAAATCGACTTTAGGGCTATAGAGCCCCAAAGTAATAGTCTTCATTTTCAGACAATTGTACCGAATGGTCATACGTTTTATGCTGCGTAAAGATTCAATCAGTTTAATCTTGGCCATCACAAGAAGTGGGTTATTGATGTAGACAAATGCTCATGTACCCTTTACAACTCTTTTCATGTATGTTATTACCAAAGAAGAAAAAAAAGCCAGTCAGTCACTCAATAGTGTCTGACAGTGAAGTCTAGCAAGTAAACGGGTTTCCTTGCATATGAGGACACTGCTAACGTTTAAATTTCACAGATAGGACATACATGACATATTCATAATTCCTGCAAAGTTCTACAGCATTTGAGGTTGGCTGCAAAAGGGACATAGTACCTTTAAGATTTGTCTACTTTAAATTAATTAGACCACCTATTACACTAAACAAAAGTTTTCAGTCTGACCATACATGCAACTGTCAGGTTTAGCTCGAAATGGTCTTTGATGGAATGTGCTTCCTCACAAGGAAAGTGTTTGTCTGCTAGATACTTGTATTAACTTTTGAATTGCATTTCTGCTGTAGTGAGGCCAAAAGTAAATACTACATGTACAAATGACAATTAGAGCTAATATTAATTGATATACTGGGTTAATCCTACCATAAGATCTGTGTCACAGAAAAACAACAATCATACTTGCTAGTTTTAAGTTTCAGTTCAAAGAGGGTTTAATTACCTTTTTATGGTGTATATGAATTTCGAATTCCAAAAGAAAATCTCACTTCCGTCATGGTAACATAGTAATGAAATAATTCTCAATTTCTCATATGACAATTAGCCCCTTAATTTTCAAAAACAATTTACTCAAATAAATTTTCTTCACAAATCAGAGAATTATTGGCAAATACAATAACTCAAATTCCAGATACATGTACCTGACTGAAATAAATTTGCAATGTCATCGCCATCTGTTTAGGTAAATTACATGGCAATTGTCACATGTACAACCTACTACAAATATAATCCTTCTTGACCTTGACCCTAATCAGTCATTTATTAACATTTTTCTTAACCATTTAACTTTATCTTTGGTCAGATTCATAACAAAATGACTTTTCTAGTAATCACATCAATATGAAACAAATCAATCTTAGATAAGGCAGCGAGGCAGATAAATAAACAATCATGACATCTTTCCCTTTGTTTACTATACATACATAAACATGACATCGTGTGTAATATATGTAATTTCCTATTGTAGGTTACAAGATGCTTTGCATTCCTATGCAAATGAAGGTTAGGGTGTGTACGCATGTACATTACATGTACGTACAGAGTGCCTGGTTTAGCCATTGACCGTTTTCGCTCTCGTAATTTCGCGCCTCGCTCATAGGGTTTACTTATAGCATTTAGTTCCCTAATACTTACTTTTTAGGGAGAGGAATCGGTTGTTTCTTTTCACATTCTACTATGGCGGATGCAGCCCCAATACCTGACTTCTCGGAGTTTCCAATTTGTCTTCTAAGTCGGTTCCTCAACCACCACCACCACCACTTTACGCTATTTCGGCAGAAGGGCTTTCAGCCATTGTGAAGGAAGCGGTAGGTGGAGTCGAGAATTACATTGACGAAGCTCTCGCTATATAGAAGGAGCAAACCGTGATATAGGGGAGAATAAGTTTCTTGTGTTCGTAGCTGAAGTTTGGTGCTCCCTGAGGTAATTATAATGTGTCATATATATATGTTTGTATAGTATAGCACAGGTCATAAGGTCATGAAACGAGACAGTCATCGACATAGAAGTTACGACCGACAGCATCCACTGCTTCTGAAGAATATTCGGTCTTGAGTTCTTCCGCTGTATGTCTAAGGGCAAAACTACAAACACTTGGGCTCCATGTCCCACCGAATAAGTGAACACACATCCTGTAAGCCTTAGGATGTTGGATAAGATCTCCTTCTGGCCACCACAGGAATCGAAGAAAGTCTCTCTGCTCACGAGGGACTCTAACTTGGTGAAACATTGCCCTTATGTCTCCCATAATGGCTATAGGTTCTTGGCGAAATCTGAGCAAAACACCAAGAAGGTTGTTCGTCAAGTCTGGACCCTGAAGTACTGCATCGTTCAAAGAAGTTCCATTGTACTTGGAGCACAATTGAAGACAATTCTTGTCTTTTCTGGTTTATTTGGATTGAATACAGGGTAATGCGGTAAGTACCAGACTCCTTTATCCTTCCAAAGATCCTGGTCCTTAACCTCTTCAGCATACCCTTCATCCAACAAAGACCTCATTCCTTCACTAATAGCATGTAGACAATCATCCTTTACCAGTCTTCTCTTCAGTGACTCTAGTCTGGTTAGTGCAACTTGGATGTTATTCGGCAGATCTTCAGGCCTCTTCCGAAATGGAATGGGAAGTTGATAGTGATCACCATCTCTGCAAACTCCTTCCTGCCAGGTCTTCAAGGCTTTCTGATCATTGATGGACATGCTCTTTTCATCATCATGAAGGTATTTTGTCCCTTCTAGCTTCCAAAATTTGTGAACTTGTTCTTCCAGGAGCATGTTACCATCATCAGAGATGAAGCTAGACGAGGCTTGAAAACTCTGTAAACTACTTCCATTTCCAAGTGGACCATTTAACGTCCATCCAAGTATTGTCTTGACAGCATATACTTCACCAGGTTTACCTGCTTTGATTTCAAGTGGCATCAGGGCTTCAGGCACATCTTGTCCAATCAGTATGGTTACTTGGTTCTTCCCCGTGACTGGAAGATCAATGCCACAAAGATGTTGATATTTCGAAATATCTTCCTCCCTGGCCATGTTTGCAGTACTGATGTTAAGGCTCGGACGAGTTAGAAATTCAGCCTCTATCTTCTTGCCTGCTACAGTGTGTAACCAAATTACAGCGGTGCATGGTGTCTTTACTATGGGTTTTGGGCAACTGGGTTGGTTCGCCAAATTGTACATCACAGGTATTGATAACATCTATTGCTCTTAAAGTCGTCATGAAAACTTTTACCATGATAAAGGAAGGTTCTTCTCAAAATTAATTCCTAGGTTCTGAACTTCGTTCTCAAATTCCTAGATTAATACTTCAAAAACATTTCATCATGCAACAAATCACTGGGCATTACATATCTCATGAAAGTTTTTAAAACAAATTGTTCCAATTTTTACTGCACATAAATTATCATTAAAGTGACTTGGTATAAACATTGCTGAAGGTTGATGAAAAAATTGCTTAATTTTTGTATAAAATGTTACTTACTATATTCCTTCTACTGTACTAACCCTCTCTAAATGTTCCTTTTTTTTCTATAATATACACAACTCATAACTTGGATTTTATGAACAAATTTGTAATAAAATGCAAAGACAAAACCTTCATCCAAAAACATTGGGATCTAATACAACACACTGAAAACCTAATTAAAAAAAAAGATCTATTATTACCATCAACAAACAAATATGTACTCATATTGAATCGAAATAAAAGCATGACTGCCTCTCGATACAAATAAATGTTTGTTGACATAACCAACTCCACCCCCTCTTTCCTATGTAAAAAAAAAAAAAAAAAGTTTGAATACTTTTATCCAAGCATTGGTACCAGCAGTTCATTATAGCAAGTGCAAGGTAATCTAAACATTGGAATTAAACTAGGAATGCATGCAGTTTTTTTTTCTTTTTCAAGTTTTGATGTAGTTTCTGATTGTTTCCCTACAGGAAACTTCGCCTGGATATTCACCCATTTTGACCAGACCACTGAGCTGGTCACCTTTACTCGGGTGAAACTTCATGCAAGTAACAAACTTGGTAACACCACAGGACATATGAATGTCCCAGTTGCTACCAAGGAGACTGTCTAGCATTCCTATGTTTGAATTCCGGTAGCTGTAGGTCACAGACCTGTCAAGAAAGGGCACAAGTTGATCATCAACTCTTGGGATGATTGGACCTAACTCAAAAGACCTATTGGGCACTCGTCCTTTGATAGCTTTTTGAATGGTCGCTATTGAGTACTTTCTTTGGTTTCTAAAAAACCTATTCCTGTAGTTGGCATTCTGGAGGTGGGCAATGGTTGCCTTGTATGCTTCATCCCTCATTTTCTCACCTTTTTTTATTCTTCCCTTCGGTTTCACCGACGAACATTCCATTTTGGTAAAAGGAAGGGTAACTGAAATGTCATCTACAAGCTGTCCGTCTCTATTGGGAGAAGCAACTGCAGTTTCCTTGTAGATGTTCACCTCTCGTATCAGAAGCTCCATGTTCAGGACCTTTACCTACAAACAGGGAGAAACAAAAAATAACATTCCATTCAGTACAGAGCAGATTAGTTTATTTTTCAAAATTCCTGTCATAACCTCCCTTTTAAATCAAGTCTCAGGAGGAGGCCTGGAGTCATGTCAGGACTTTTATAAACCGGGTCCCGACGGCCTTGCACCGATTGGCCAAAATTCATGGTGGAGTCCAATTATCCTTGTCACCACTGTTGTATCGCTGATACACTATAACATGAGTGCTTTACCTGAGGGTTTAAATAAGGGAGTGTCCTTTCTACTTGGCTGCTAGTAGTGTAGTGGCTTGGAAGTTCACAGCAGTGACATTTTTCCTATAGTGGTAATGGTATGCTATTCAGGACGATGGTATAATTATCAACACCGTCCGTCGTCATCCACTTCCGAGAATGACAAGTCCATTGTGCTGCTGTTGGTCTCTACGAAGAGAGATCACGTGAAGTCCGATAGTTCAGATACGGTAGTAAAACTCGACATATTGTCATCAGGCAATTTCCAGGTAAGGCCTCCATTCTTCCTGCTGACTGCAATTGCTGACTTTACTGCCTCTTCCCCAGGCGTTTTGTTCCTCTGAAAGTATATTTGAGAACAGCTTTGACTGCCATTGCTGACTTTACTGCCTCTTCCCTGGGGGTTTTGTTCCTCTGAAAGTATTTTGAGAACAGCTTTGACTGCCATTGCTGACTTTACTGCCTCTTCCCTTGGAGTTTTGTTCCTCTGAAAGTAGTTTGAGAACAGCTTTGACTGCCATTGCTGACTTTACTGCCTCTTCCCCGGGGGTTTTGTTCCTCTGAAATAATTTTGAAAACAGCTTTGACTGCCATTGCTGACTTTACTGCCTCTTCCCCAGGCGTTTTGTTCCTCTGAAAGTATATTTGAGAACAGCTTTGACTGCCATTGCTGACTTTACTGCCTCTTCCCTGGGGGTTTTGTTCCTCTGAAAGTAGTTTGAGAACAGCTTTGACTGCCATTGCTGACTTTACTGCCTCTTCCCTTGGAGTTTTGTTCCTCTGAAAGCATTTTGAAAACAGCTTTGACTGCCATTGCTGACTTTACTGCCTCTTCCCTGGGGGTTTTGTTCCTCTGGAAGTATTTTGAGAACAGCTTTGACTGCCATTGCTGACTTTACTGCCTCTTTCCTGGGTGTTTTGTTCCTCTGAAAGTATTTTGAGAACAGCTTTGACTGCCATTGCTGACTTTACTGCCTCTTCCCTGGGGGTTTTGTTCCTCTGAAAGTATTTTGAGAACAGCTTTGACTGCCATTGCTGACTTTACTGCCTCTTTCCTGGGGGTTTTGTTCCTCTGGAAGTATTTTGAGAACAGCTTTGACTGCCATTGCTGACTTTACTGCCTCTTTCCTGGGTGTTTTGTTCCTCTGAAAGTAGTTTGAGAACAGCTTTGACTGCCATTGCTGACTTTACTGCCTCTTCCCCGGGGTTTTTGTTCCTCTGAAAGTATTTTGAAAACAGCTTTGACACCTCTTCTATCTCCTCAGCTGTCCACTTGTGACGTGCCCCTACTTTCTTCCTCTGCTTCTTGCTCTTTCGTGTCTTCATACCTGTAACTACAAAGTAAATTGCACATGCTTGCTTTCAGTTCGTCAGTAGTTCACGGATATGAGCTTATACCCACAGGAATAGGTGCAAGTCCCGTTCCCAAATTTGACTCCAATTATGGTTTGGCAGCAGAAACTTCAGCAATGCAGGACTTAAATTTTGATGAAAATGTGCTAAAATGATTATTATCTGTGAATTATGAGTAGTTTTCGCATAAGGTCTGGTAGTACACACTAGGCATTATGCACTACAGACCAATCACAGATAAAGAGTCCCTGTTGCTATGCCTCTTCTATAATAGTACCAAGCCTCAGGTGGGATAAAGTTACTACCTCCTCCATAACTTTGCTTTTTATCAACAACATCATTTGTGTTGCTTCACTTGCACAGTAGACTTTTGGTGAATAAAGATACAAGTTATCATATATACTGCTTTTGTTGGTTGTGATTTGTGCCTGTGTAATAACCTGCTAAAGAGAACCCACTAAGTCTACATTAGACATTTAAGTGTATAACACACAAATACTATATTATCATTTTTCATTTGTGTGAGTTTTTCTTGGTAGGGCACCTACAAGCACACACACATACATTTAACACTAATCACTTGTTTATTTAACAAAATAAAAAGTCACGGAAATCATTTGAATTGTTTTGTATCAAACATGTACACGGACACACCAACACACGCCGGAGGCAGAACATTGTAAAGAAAAATCTACTCAGTGCACATCATGCGTTTAAACAATAAATGTTTACATGAATATTTGAATTTCGTTAGAGTTGAACTTCTTTTTACATTATAAGGTAAGGAATTCCAATCATGTACACCCTAGAATCTTGAAGTATGTTGGGTCAACGAAGTGCAAAAGGATAACGATAGTTTGATTTATTTCTGGTTTCATCAGAATGGAAAAAAGAATCTGTTTTAAACGTGTCATTACATGTTGATGGGAGCTCTTGTTTATGAAAATTGAACATGAATACTAAATTGTTTAATTTTATGAGACCAAAGACTGGCAAACATTTCAAATCATAAAACAGAGGAGCACTTGAAGTCATATAGTTAGAATTAGTAATAATACGAACAGCACGTTTTTGAAGAATATGAATGTTATATAAATGAGTCTTGTAAGTATTACCCCATATAACATTACAGTAGTTGATATGTGATTGGATTGGATTTTGTCAGAGCGTGCATTTGCTTTTGTTTAGTTTTGTACTCATCGATCTGCTCTTGTAGAGAACGACTTATGAAATTTTGTTCTTGGGACACTAGGTCAGTGACTGTATGAATTGTCTCATCGTTAACTTCAGGGGACACACATCCATTATTCCCTTTGTTAGGACTCTCGGCAATAGATCCTATTGAGTTTTCGTCTATTGATACGTGGTCAAAATGTTGGTCGTTTAACCTGATAACGATGTCACAGACATTTGCTTCCAGCGATTTTACTTCATTTGGTAAATCTTTGCAATTATCACACAGAATGTTGGGTATTGCAATTGATCAGTTCTTTTGTACATATCAAACAACTACTACGACTGATGTTCTTTATAAAGTCATTGTTCCCGTTAGTTACATAATTGACATCATGAGCACCGTCATTGTGTACCAGAATAAGATGGCGGCATATTGTAGGGTTCAGGTTGGGGTACACTTTCGCGAGATTGTTCTCAATAATTTCATTATCAATCTCAGTATCACTACCTGGCAAACCTGAACGGCAAATAAGGTTGATAGTAAAACCAATGCTAGAAATTGTTATTCCTTTCGGAAGCTTGAATACGAAAGAGTTGGTACCTGGGTTTCCTTTTCATTTATTTGTAGTGAAGTAGATGTTGGCATCTACTTCGACACCAAACCAAGCATTTAATACTCACTGGAAATGTATCAGACCAGTCATCCTTTTCATTCCAGTATAGGTACGTCTTTTCGGTTCGGGTGTCGGGTGTATGAGAGAGTGGAGGTTGGCTCTCTACCACGTAGCCTTCCGAAGGGAATACCGCCCTCTGGTGGTGAGGGCGGCTATTGTAGACTGCAGACGTTGTCTGATATCATAATCTACTATACTCCCCCCGTTTTAAAACTCATCCCAGGGAGAACTTAACCCCTCAAAAAAAACTTGGGGGCCACAATTAGTGGCTCAAACCTGCTTAGACATACATAGCTTAGTTTATACAAAACAATGTTCCCCCCCCCCCCAAACCAAAAACAAACTATTATCATTTTCTTTTTTTCATCATTTTCTTTTTTTCTTCTTTTTTTCCCTTTTTTTTCCTTAAACAAAACCCTCCTTCGTTTGTGAACTTACAAAGGGCAACCCCATTATACATCCAATAATAAAAAACATCACGCCCACAAAGGCAATTTTGTCAAATTATGTTTAGATTGAATCTCAGTGCCATGGCTGCCGACAGCAGTCCCCGACATCGGTAGAGCGTCTACGACGGGAGAGAACGTGACTTCCAATTTATCAAGTCGTGACATGAGTTGAGAATTTTCCACCATCCCAGGGCTTGGCTGAGCCCTTTTCCTTTTAGCACAAAGAATTTAGCCTCTATTGGCTCTTCCCCTTTTAGTGCAACTTGTGTGGAAAATTTTCCAAGCAACTCTAATGGTTTCTCCGACCCATACGCAAACAACTTTTTGTCTGTTTTCTGTGACTTAATTGCATTGAATTTTCTTCCCTTTTAGCTCTTCCCACAATTTGCTATCAATCATATTCACAGAAGCCCCACTATCAACAATCACATCAACATCAAACTTGTCTACGATGATAGGAATAGTATCGTACTTACAGTTACTGGCCATGTGTACATTGAATGCAAACTCATCATCATATTCCTGATCAAAGTTATCACTAATGTCCACATCAACATTATTGATTCCTCGTTTCTGAAAGGATCGCTTGTGCTGATCATCCTGGCTGCCTACAGTTCTTGTTTTGCAGTACTTTGCGAAATGTCCTTTCTTTTTGCACTTTTCGCACGTTTTGTCACGCGCTGGGCAGTTCCTGTCTCTGGCAAAGTGTCCCTCTCTGCCAGAGCGATAACAGGCTCCGCCCCCAGCGCTTCCTCGGTCACGGTAACGATCACGATTCTCCATCCGGCCTCTCGAAGGCTGCTGCCTCCACCTCCCCGGCTCTCTCCACATCAATGGAAAACCAGGATTTCCTGTAAGAGTATATGAACAACTAGAGAACTGCAACACTGCCACTTAACAATTCCACTATATCCAATTGAAAATGAACAGCCTTTCACTCCATGTGCCTATATGTGAACCTACAATGTAATCCAATCAGTTCATCTGTATAGACTAACGGTTTTCAATGGAGGTTTGACTTCCACCTCCTTGGTCTACTTGTGATTGATGATCTGATGCCAATATAACCCACATATAGAGCACACATATTTAATACACCAATTGACCCCTTCTATATCTGAACTTCAAAAAAATAGTTATTGGGGGACTACAGTTAACTACTTTACATTCAAAGAAGCTTCATTGCAAACATAACTTCATTCATAGCACAACAAAATTGAACCATTCCTATCAATAACCTGAATTGGATCAACATGATAATTGTATATATAATTATGGATAACATCAATAAATGTTATTAATTCTTATATTTGCAAATTCAAATTTCACATCTGTGAAAAATTAACTGTGTTAGAATTTAATATATTTATACAAAAATAAGAACAATTTCACATCTGTGAAAAATTAATTGTGTTAGAATTCAATATGTTTATACAAAAATAAGAAAAGGCATTTGAGGTAAATTACCTGTTAAACATTACCTCAAAAGGCGAAAGCTTTGTAGAATCCTGGACACCAGTTCTGTATGCAAGCAGAAGTGCATCAATCTTGAGGTCCCAGTCCAACTCATCTCCAGGGGGCATTGCCTTTTGCAGACAATTGATGAGGGTTTGGTTAAACCTCTCCACGAGGCCATTAGTCTGTGGATGGTAAGCTGAGGACACCTTTTGTTGAGTGTTTGTCAAGGAGAAGAGGCTGGATAACAAGGAGTTATTGAACTCCTTGCCCTGATCAGTAATTATGCTCTCGTCAAAGCCCATCCTGTAAATTCAATTAGTAAATCAATGCAAAATTGATATAAGTATAATGCAGATATTGCATTACTCATATGCAAGCCTTGAAATAAGCGGCCAGGACCAAGGGTCAATTTATTTTAAAAAGTTGCCCCTTGCCCACAGGGATTTAACCAGAATTAGGGGCAATTTTTCCAAAACAGATTTATAATGACAAATAATTTTTGACCCCTATTCACTGCTTCAGATTTGGTACAAGAGAATTCTGGCGATACTTTTTGTCTCGCCTGCGTAGCAAAAAGCGAGACATAGGCGCCGCTTTTCCGGTGACGGCGGCGGCGACGGCGACGGCGACGGCGACGGCGACGGCGACGGCGTCAACATCAAAAACTTAACCTAAGGTTAAGTTTTTGAATTTTTGGTATAATTTTTAAAGTATAAGTTCTTAGTCAATGAAACTTTGACTATAGGGTAATCACGTATCCCCAATCATGTGAGTAGAATTTCAGATCACAAAGTCAAGGTCAAAGGTCATTTCAGGTCAACAGACTTGGACTATGTTGTAGCATCATCATCGAAAACTTAACCTAAGGTTAAGTTTTTGAATTTTTGATATAATTTTGAAAGTATAAGTTCTTAGTCAATGAAACTTGGACTATAGGGTTATCAAGTCTCCCCAATCATGTGAGTAGAATTTCAGGTCACTAAGTTAAGGTCAAAGGCCATTTAAGGTCAACAAACTTAGACTTTGTTGTGGCATCAACATTAAGATTTTCAAAATGCTTCTTCTTCGTTATTTTTCAACCGATTTTAATTCTGATTGTTTCATATGATAGGGCTAGGAGGGGATTTAAAATTTCTACACAGAATCATGAAATTCATTATCTATGCTTATTTATGCAAATTTATTCGAAATCACAAAAAAGGCTTCTTCTCCTTCATTTCTCGACCGATTTTGATTTGGTTTGCTTTATATCGTAGAGCTAACTTTGGTACACTAAACTTGTACACAGAATTTTGAAATTGTTCTCCATTAATTAATTATGGTAATTTATGCAAATTTATTCCAAAAATAACAAAAATTGCTTCTTTTCCCTCATTTCTTGACCAATTTTGCCTTATCTGGTAGAGCTAAATTTGGAACAATAAAATTCTACACAGAATTGTGAGATTTTGCTCCATTGATTATTTATGGTACTTTATGCAAATGAAATGAAATTATGTCCCTTCCAGGGCATCAAATTTCTATTTTTTGACCAGTTCAAAAGTGTACCACATAAAATTTACGCTAGTTGTTGTTGTGAGATGCAGATGAGCGCTACGTCATTGACGTTCTGGTTTATCATATTGAATTGCGTTATGCAGGCGAGACCGCCGAGAGCGTTTCCCTTGTTTAAAAGCCTGCTGCTCAGTCATCCGTGGCAGCACAATTACGAGTATGGTATCATTAGACGGTATATTAGATACCCTTTACCATGAAATATTATTTAAGGCCATATAGATTATAACTTATTAATTAGAAGCTACAAGTTTGGTACACTTTTTTATACAAACTGAAATATGTACAGATATCAAAATCCATTTATTTACCTCAACATAACCTTGTACAAGAAATCAGCAACAGTAGTCGCCTGCTTATTTGCAATTGGAGCTGCCTCTGACCATTTAGAAAAATAGTCTGTGAGTGTGATGATGTAACGGTGGCCATGGGTGGTTTCCTTCAGAGGTCCAATAAGATCAACCCCAATCTGTCACAAGGACATGCGATAAACATAAAATAAACAAATTAAAACCTTGGGTTTCATTAAGAATTGTCAGGTCCTGCTGCTTTTTAGAGGTCACCTCCTTGTCCATCTCCTGCCTGTACAGCTGCAGAAGATTTTTGCAGCTTGCAGCTTTCTCTGCCTCCTTAAGGATCAGGGCTGAACGCTCCTTCACCCCCTTCACCAGGGCCTCATGGACATTCGCGCCCAATAGTTCGTGAGCTCATTGAGGAGCTGAGCTTCCGATCTCAAGATTGGATAGGCAGCAAGAATGGCTGTCAAATCCTCCTCAGACACCAGACTTCTGCAGTGGCTGAAAGTCCTTGTCATTTTGTCTGCCACCACCAGGATTTCTCTGGGAGGCCATGCGTTTCAGATCTGCTATGTGCTTTTCAACACTCTTCTTGTCTTCTCCAAAACTTGGCAGCTCCTCCGTTGCACTCCTTGCCTTCTTCATTGGAGACAGTGGTTTCTTTGCGTTGGAACTCTTTCTTTTGTGGCCATACACCTCCTTCTGAAGAGCAACCCTTTCATCTACCAAGGGCGCTCGTTCGTGCTTGTACTTTATCCAAAGCGATTCTTTCCATGTATCATAACCGCTCTCATTACATGCACGGTCCTTCAGAAGTGGATACTTCCGCACAAGGGCTCTTGAAACCTCAGTATACTGCATTGAAGTAGGGTAAATAGTATACCGTGCAATGTCCTCAAAGAGAACCTGGACAATTTTCCCCCTCCACTTGCGGCCAAGCACTGCCCGATCGTTGGCCTTGAGCAGGTTTGTGGTGTCTGTTGGAAACGCGGGCACAGCATAGTCCAAATGCCAATTTGTTGCAGAGCTTTTGGTGGACACTGGTTCAACTTCTACAACAGGGGTGGGACAGGCTTTCTTGGTCTTGGAGTGGCCGCCATGCTGGGCTGATTTCTCCCAAAACACAACTTTCAGTTTCGTTTTTGTTGGAGCCATTTCATCTGCCTCCAGGTCCAACCAGTCGTCGAATTCAGGACAAAATGCCTGAATGGAGCGGATATCATCCGCCCCCTCAAACTCCTCCCCAATATTTGTGTTTAGCTCCTGCCTGCTGCACCACTCTTCCAAAGAAATCATTTTCTTTACAGCACCACATGTCATGTGATACACCAACATTTTTGTACTCGCAAAATGGTCCGAAGGATGATTTCTGTGCAGTATTGAGTGTCAGAGATGCAGATAGTCGCGGCGTCAAATCCAGCATGTAAATCAATACGCAACTCATAATCAATACCATCCCTGACGTACAATAATACCCCCCCCCCACCTCATTTATTAGATCTACAAACTTGTAAAAGAGAATATTCAGGAATGTCAAACATACACGTATCTGTTGTGTGCTTGAACCAGGTTTCTGAAATTCCAATCACAGAAAAATTATGTTTTAAACATGACAAGAAAACCAAAAAATCTTCATAATTCTTAAAAAGACTTTTCGCATTTATATGCATAATGGATATTTTACTCAAGTTATTACATTGAAAATCACTACAGTCCATATACTTGCAGTCACTGACTACATGATCAAGGTAATCTTGAAAGTTGTCATCCATGATAAAAAATTTGGGCTTTGATGGAAACCACCAAGTATAACAAGGTAATAGAACTCAAGTTCATGAGGAGGACATGAGTAAACAACAAACAAGTGAACTGACCAAATTGTAGAGGAGGAGCCTTCACACATACACACATAAACACCCATATCAACACACACACAACACTAAATACAAAGTAAAAGATCAATGGATATATATACATGTGTAATATGTAAGAAAGTAAATCTTACAAGCAAGAAAGATGTTCAGGAAAATAGTTGGTGCAAAACCTCTGGGATTGATAGAGAGTTACCAGGTATTTAAGAACGTTTTAACTCATTACAAGATTGAAACTTGTCGAAGGGAAGAGATTACCGGTAAGGCCCTTTTCATAGAAATTCCCTCACTGATTTTTAAGGCGGCCATGATCCTCCTGTCGATGGACCAAGCAGCCTCAACTTTGGGGTGGCTGACAAGCTTCATCAGGATCTGGTGATTCGTCCGAGTCAGATCCTCTTGGATCGAGATTCCAGAACCCATCAGACGTCTCCTATCCTTCATCATGGCTGCCTTTTTCTTGTACTGAGTGAATTTCACGAGGATGGGGTGGGGCTTCTTATCGATCAATATCAGAAGGCGAAATTTTGCATGGAAGGTGATCAGACACGGCCTTGATCACAAGTTGGTCAGTGACCTCATCCTTGACTCAGGAATGCCAAATATGCGGACAGAATTCCTCCTACTGTACTGCTCAAGATCATTAGCCCGCATGTTGAACATATCCACTTCCTCTGACAGCTTATTCATCGAGAGTGAAATGGACTTAACATCAGCCTCTTTCTTATCTAGCTGAATCCGCAACTCCATGAGCTCACCTTCCTGCCTTTCAAGCCAGTCTTCAAGCCGGTCTTCATCTTGACAGTGAATAGTAGTTGTAGTGCTTCTGTAGTCAGTTACCGTAACACAGTTCTTCCATTGTTCGTGTCTTCCAGTGTAAGTTCCTAGGATTTTCAAAGTCCATTGCTGTGAATTGTACCAGACATGGCATATCTCTCCAGTCTGAAG
The DNA here is from genome assembly GCA_035222895.1 of Strongylocentrotus droebachiensis. Taxonomy (NCBI): domain Eukaryota; kingdom Metazoa; phylum Echinodermata; class Echinoidea; order Camarodonta; family Strongylocentrotidae; genus Strongylocentrotus; species Strongylocentrotus droebachiensis. Next base: position 94,489 of record JAVYIG010004171.1, on the reverse strand, counting down.
TGATATTAAAAATGTGCAAAAGTAGCATAGAATTAGCACCTGGAAGGATGATCAAGCAATCATCTTGTAAATAATTGTGTCCATTATTTGCACACCCTGACATGAACTTATTGACCAAATAATCTAAAATCACTTATGATGTAAAGATTCACATAAATCATCTCCTCTCACTAAACCTTGCAGCTAAAAAGTCAAATTTCGTGAAAATAAATGCTGACAAAATTCAACACAATGCAACATGCAATACTGCGACGCCTTGCTCATTGAATTTTAAAAGAAACTGTCACATCATATTTGGACTGTGAGTGATGGGTAGTACAAGAGCAAATTGCGTCTCTTGTGTTTTTTAATCATTGACACGGTAAGAAGTTGCCTCCATCCTTCAAAATGATCAAAGTAAAACACATACAGTGAAGTGCTGTGCACAAATATTTTTGGTATGTGTCATCATAAATTGTTCCAAAGTTTTAATCTATTCTTGAATAGAAGAGCATTTCTCTTTCATGTGACATTGCTATGTAGAGAGTTTTTGTAGAAAGAAATTGACAATTGATGAAGATTTCAAATGATTTCAAATGATTTGACAATTTCAACTATTACATTAAAAGAGTTGTACATATATCAAAATAACGTAAGTATATCTTACCGCTAGTAACATAATCATAGGTCCCGTTTATCCATTCAAGATCTTTGTTAAACATGCATTTATTATTGTTATTTGTTAAACATGCATTTATTATTGTTATTATTGCATGTTGTCTTAATGTATGTGAACATTTGGATAGTAAAACCTAAACTCAACTCAACTCAACTCTTATTTTTGAATAGGACAAAGTAAACATCATTCCTTGTTCCTCATCCACATTTTTAGCTTTTAAATCAAGGAGAAGGGGAAAGTATGTCATTTGATGTATAATATATTTTTCTGTCCATCACAAAGGTTTTATGTAAATTTTACAAAATTTCTTGATTTTGAATTTGATTTGTAAATGCTTTATAAATGGCCCATAACTAAGTAAAAACACATCATATTATTGAATTTGGTGACATCTAGATGTCCACAGAATATTGTTTACCGGTACTACAGTACATTTAAAACTAACATGTAACTGAAAAATGGAGATTGGCAAAAAAAAAGAAAGTGGGGGGGGGGGGGGGGGTGAATGCGGCCAGGGCAAGGAAGTGACCCGAGAAATTTCACCAGTAAAGGCTCCTTCAGATATGATGCAGAAAACCAAATTGATACTTTTTTACTTTTGTACATGTAAAATGCATATTACACTTTGCATCACCTTATACGAACGGCCTTGGTTTTCAACATATCTGAACGGGGCTTAAGAATAAAATCATGCTTTACCACCATTTATTATCCGTTTTTCCAGTGCTGTGGGATCATTGGATGCTTCATTCCTGCAAACTCTCCTGTCTGAAGTATCAGCATGGGCGAGGCCAGATACTCTCACAATCTAAGATCAATAAACAACAACGATAAACAATTAACACAAACTCGATAAAACATAAAGAACTATAACGGCAATCAAGCAACAATTGCATCAATTTTAAATGAATGTAGATATATATAGTCATTTGCAACAAACAAATTCAAAATTATTTAGAAAAAAATGGAAAGGGTAAAACCCCGGCCCCCCCACTCAGAGGTCAAAATGTCCGGTAAAGGGGTACCTTTCGTGCGACAAAGTCCGGCCCGAGAATTGTAAAAAAAGGGGTGTATTTGACTTTTCACCCGGAGATTTCTTTAAAAAGGGGGTGTTTTTCTTTTTTTCTCTCATCTCTTTGGACTCCTGAGAAATTATTCCGAATTTAGGGGGGTACATTGAGCATTTTTCCTGATTTAGGGGGGTCTCCAAGGCAGGAAAAGCCCGCGAAAGGGGGGTTCGGAAATGTTGGCAGTCCTCAGATAGGGGGTGCTTTCAAAAAGAGGGTACAAGCATATGCGTACCCTAAACAACACTGAGTGGGGGGGCCGGGGGTAAAACAAGATGGAAATATTAATGAATAAAGTCTGACCTCCTCCCACATGTCGCTCAGGGCCTTGCTGCAATGAGCAGACTTGGCCTGCTCCAGGTTGGCAGCATAGTATTTAGCCTGCACCTGGCTGGAGTGTCGCATAAATTGTGCCATCTCCCTGGCCTCGGGCTCTGTCATGTTTTTCGCGTGCCTTTAGTAACTAAGATGTGAAAAAATCAATGTTTTTATACAGAATGTTTGTATAGCAAATGGGATACTTATGTATATTAATTCATTCATATTATGTCTGTCAAATGTACTTCATGTAGCTGTCAGAGAATTTTCAATTCAATTCCATTCAAATTTTCCACTGACTTCAATGTGTATGCATTTATTCAATTCGTACACAAGCCCGTGCAGTACAGTTGATATCCCTCATTCTCTCCTCTCATATGTGTCCTGTGGAGAAAAGTAGAATAGTAAATTAGATGTTGTACTCACGTATGTTGCCGCCGTCTTCCGTATCATGGTTGGAAGAAGTCTCCCCGGTCTACCATCTTCCACCCACATGGCGTTTAGGGTTTGCCCCGGGTTGTGCAGGGGGGACCCCCCTGTTTCTCAAGGAACACTTCCTCCTCTTGGTCATTTGGTTTCTTTACGTACCCAGGGGTACACTCCCGGAGGCAGCTGATGTAATACTTGAATATTTCGGCCGTGCCTTTGTTGAGGCAGACATCTGCCGGGCCATGTGTTCGCATTGTTTTGCTGTTTGCAACCTATAATTAAAGTTAGAATTCATGAAATTATATAAAACATTAATGCGTAAAAAAATCCATCATAAATCTAAGGAAATGGTTTTAAAGATGACTATGAGTCCTACTCAATTTGTAAGGCTGTGAGAATAAATAGAATTATCATAAATTGACTCACAGAAATGCATATATGGGACTACATGTATACACACATGTGGAAAGAAAGTTTGGTCCAAACCATAGAGATATATACTTAATAAGGCTAGAGAGCGGACTCGTCATACGCGCCCGTTCAAAGCTCTGTGCGCGCATGGAGCGTGGTCCGCCATTACTAAGGAGGGCACAACTTCGAGAAATACCCGGATGTTCCCTTCGAAACTGTGCTACTGATATGCAATATGAAGCTTCATATTTGGGGTTGATTTTTCAGTTTTCGAGTATGAAACGTTATAATTGTGGTATTTCGCATAATGCATGAACCCTACTCATGCCTCGGTCATGGTATCTGGTGTAGGTCAAGATTAATTACGGGTGTTATGGTGAGGTAAAAGGGACACAAAAAGCTATTTATATTTCAGTACATCTTCAATTTTTCTTCCTCTTTGTCAATATAAAACTGTGATATAATGACATCAAATATTACTTTGCTTTCAAACAATCAGAATCAAGCATTTGGGACTTGTATTTGATATTAATGTCATGATATTAAACAAAGTTTTATGCTACAGGGCCAATGTCTTTCTAATTCAGTTATTATGAGAGCCAGGATTTATTGATTTAAAACGCTTTAAAGGTAATATATTTATTTTATGTTTATGGCTATTATAAACAGATTGATACTTATAGATTTTGGATAGAGATGGGTACATAGATAGCTAGACACATAATAAGATGGATAGATAGATATAATATAGAAGGATAGGTAGATAACGGAAATGCAGATATAGGACGATACTGAAGATAGGAAGAGGGGGAAGGAAAGAATTATACACATTTATTTTTAAAAATTATGTTATTTACTCATCCAATCATTCATTCAAACATTCTTTTTCTTCTTCTCTCACTCATTTTATATCAAATTCACACCTTCTGTCTTTCACCTATTCTCTAGAAAATCTCTATATGTCTGAAAGAATAATTCAATTCTTTACAGTTCACTAGAAATAAATATTCTTTAAAAACAGCTGATCATTGATGTAATAATTATTTATTCACACCACTTTTTTTCTTCATAAATAATATTCTCCTTGATACAGTATATTTCTTATTTTCTTCATCAACCAGTTTTTAGAGAATATACTTATGATAATTTGATTTGAAGAAAAAAAATGAATAAATGAACCTTTTATTACCACACGTGTGTTGAATATTTTACAGCATAGGCATTTAAGTTTTGACATTTTATTGGACATATATACTGCTATAATACATCACAATTGAAAGGACAGACATTGCAAAAACAACATCTCAGATTTTAGCCCCAAATTTACTAATTACAAAGACATTTCATTGAATAATAAAATAAATAAATGCAAACCAGAAATAGTAATTGGACATATACAGTGTGAGTCAAAAAAAACTTTACACCTAGAAAAATGCTAATAATTTTAAGAATCATTTATGAAAAGTAAATTATTATACACCATATGAAAGAGTGTTTCATCCCAAATCGTTTGGTACCATTTTGGGTGGTATTTGTTCACGCTTGGATAAATAGGAGGCATTGTTTGCGAGAGTGCAAAAATCGACTTGCGCCAAATAATGCTTATGTGATGTTTGAATAAGACAATTGGGATTTCGGTATTAATTCGGTCTTTGCAGATCCAAATAACATCCCTACCAAAATTAATCATGTCACACATATCAAAACACACACAGAGTCACACTCAATAAGTCACACAAACACACGCACACACTCGCACATACACACACACACGCACACACTCGCATAGCAAATTTAGATGTGACAGTTTGGATCGGCCTTCTTGGAAATGGAAGTCTTCTTGGACCCTTCTTCTTTGAACAGACAGTGAATGGGGAGCGCTATCTAAGAATGATAGATGATCAGGTCGTCCCGGCTCTGAATCAGATGGCACGATTTAGGCGTCAGAGAAACGGTCCTTTCAGGCACATTTGGTGGGCACAAGATGGTGCCCCTGCTCACAGGACAAGGATTGTGATGACCAGGTTGAGAGAACTCTTCGGGAACAGGATCATCGCTCTGAACGAACCTGTGGAGTGGCCACGTCGATCCCCGGACCTAACACCGCTTGATTTTTTCGTCTGGGGTTACCTCAAATCTCGGGTGTACCAGAGCCCACCTGCGAACCTCAACGACCTACGAGAGAGGATCAGGCCGGATTGAGAGCGAAGCACTTGGGAGAGACAGGCGCATGCTTCGTCGAGTGTTTCAGGAGATGCTCCATCGCGCTAGAAAGTGCATCGAAAGGGACGGAGGTCATGTCGAGGAGTAGATGAACGGACAGTTACTTGCTGTTCACAAATGAAGCTTCAAAGGATCCATGATGATAAGCATTTGAATTAACATTATCATCATAATTATGATGATCATTAACAATTTGAAGATCCAGTAAAAAATAAAGTATTTTACTCCAAATGAACACCATTATCATATGTTTGTGTGTGTGCGCGTGTGTGTGGGTGGGTGTGTTAGTGTGTGTGTTTCATATGTGCGTGTGTGTGTGTGTGACTTTGCTACTGAAAAAAGCATCTGCAATGCATCTCATTTCATACATTCAATTCATTCTCTCACTTTAAGACTTTGGCGCAATTCGATTTTTGCACTCTCGCAAACAATACCTCCTGTTCATCCAAGCGTGAACACATTCCACCCAAAATGGTACCAAATGATTCAGGATAAAACACTCTTTCATATGATGTATAATACTTCACTGTTCATGAATTATTTTTTAAATTATTAGTAATTTCCTAGGTGTAAAGTTTTTTTTGACTCACACTGTATATTCCAAGTTACCTGTATTGCTATGAAGAACTATAATTGAAGACACTTACATCTCAGGATACTGCAATACACCATTCAGTGAAACCTCATAGTAACAAGGTCTTTTGACATCATTATTCATCAGGGAATAATAATAGTTTTGAAACTGATTACCCTCAAATTTACACAGTAGATATACTAGATAGCAAAAGAGTGCACAATCTTATGGGTTTACATCTAGTGACATTATTCCATATAATTGTTCTGTTATCAAATCTCTTCAAAAGCAGTTTTCCATTTTGGACCAAAATTCAAACCTATGTACAAAAAAGATCTATGGGTGTGTATAAGGTGTGCAACTGTGCATTACACAAAGATTTTCAATTGCCACACATCTGTGAATTCTCCTTGTTTACCGTATCGAAAACGTGGCTCACTTGATGTGAATTTCTTGCTTTTCATCGTTAATGATGCAAATCACTTGGTTATGAGCAATCCAGACAATGTTATAAAAAAGGTCTACCGTACATGTTTATCTCAGGTTATCTAAACCTGCAGAATCAAAGCACATGTAGAGTGCAAATAATTTGCAAAAATTAGAGCAACTGAATCAAATACAGCAGGTACAATTATGAAGCTTATAGAGTAAATATTCAAATACAGTGTACCTCACAACAACTCAAAATTCAAGTACATATTTTGTACCCCTAATGTAATCAACTCTTCTAAGTTCCACTTTAGTTTGCCTTTGTGTAAAGTTAACGAACAGAACATTATGGTTAAGTTGTGCAACTATCACAATGTGTCCCAAGAATTTTATTTCATTACACAGAACAAAAGTCTCAGATTGTTCTGTTTTTCTTGAAGATTATTGAAAGCTCTCTCCAGTTTTAAACGGCTTCACAGTCAATCATCCAGTGGATAAGCTATGCAGACAAGAGGCACAATATAAAAGATTGATCTGTCTCTGTAGTTTGTACAAATTAAGTTCTATGTTTTCTTTTTTGCATAGACTGAGGAATTTTGCTCACTATAAAAAGAGAAAAACAGGTTTTCCTGACTTCAAGGAGGGCTTTAAGCCCTGGTCTCCTCAACATTTGCAACAGTGTATAGACTACAGAACAGTTGTAATTGTAAAACACAAGATGTCACTATAGTATCATTCTCCAGATCAAGAAAGCCTATTTACATCGTAGCCAATCCACACCAGACACAATCCCTGTGATGTGAATTTAGACGTCATGTCCTACAACTATACTTGAAACTTGTAAAATGCTGGAACATGTGTATTAAAGCCCCTCTAAAGTGTTTGGAGCCCCAAAAATTTGACGGCAAAATTTCACTTAAATTGTATAATGTGAAATAGGATGCCATTTAACATTCTGTAGGTTTTCATAAACAAATATGTTTGAAAACAAATATTGATGAAATAAGACAAAATTGGGGTTTTCTGTAAATGCGTTCTCTCCAAAGTTGTGTTGAAGTAGGTCAAGCTGATCCTGGCTAATGAGCTTGCTTTCGTGGACTTCCTGCAAGAGAGTCCTGGTTTTTCATTTTCTCCTGTTTACCTTCTGTTTCACCACTTGAAGCTGTTTCTTGGCATATTGCAGTTGGTGTCTGGTTATCTTCAGTTTCTGATCAACTCAGACAGAAAAGAATAGTCATGTTCTTTTGTAATGTCATAGGGTTTCTTTGGAGGCACGGGAACACTTTTGGATGTTGTACATGGTTTTGCTGGGAGTCTTGAGCCATGGGTCTGTTTATAGGGAGGATGTCCAGGAAAGACAGTAGGTACAGCACTAGGAAGGAGTGGTGTGTAACATCCTTTTCCTCTCTTGGGTGTATTTCTGCATTACAATAAAAGCAAATGGAAACAAAAATGAGTTTTTTCTCATAACATAACAATTGTTCTACTATTCATGCTATTTCATATGATTTTTAAGACTGAAACTGAAAGCAGCTTCCAGCCACAATCGCGAAACAGTATAATGATGTCAGCAAGTCATAAGCAAATTTGATAGTGTAGTGTGCGGTGGGCTTTTTAGGCTAGCCTAGCCTAGTTGGATAACTCCTGTGATGTGAAATATGGCAGGCTAGCCTATCTTTGCCTTTCAGGCTTTAGAAATAGAGTATTTAGATCTAGAGTCTAGTCTAGTTAAAATATAAAGAAGTTGACATTTGATTTTTATCTTGAAATTAGATAAGATAAAGTTAATTATATATATTCTAAACTTGGCTTTCGTTAATAGAATCAAGCTCAGTCATGGAGTTAATATTTCCGCAGCAGAATTTTCCCATCACTGCCCCCCAGAACCTTGACCCATGCCTGCCCCAGCCCGGGGGGCGTGGACTGGCGCGCTCCGCTGAGCACTGCAGGAACGTTAGCTGCGCTGCGGTGGCTTGTCATGAGACAATACCTGCATAAACTACATTTTTAGCTCTAAAATCTCCTTATTTAATCAACATAACATTAAGAAGAACTTACTTGTGAAATATTATGCAGTTCCCTTTCTTTCTTCGGTTCGAACAACCAAATGCAATGCACGAACCTTGCTTCTTCAAATTTTCCACGTATGTTGTGCACAGTATCTTGTTGGGTCGTTCGTTTTTCTGCCCTCCTTAGTAATGGCGGCCAACGCTCCAGCTCGGAACAGCAATTTGAGGGAGTACGCCCTCTAGTGTTAGTAGTATATATCTCTATGGTCCAAACTCTTCAGCTATTGTAATTGAAATATGAGGGCTCTTGAAGAACTGTCTTCTTTCAGTAGACCATTCTTCAAGTATATTCTTCTAAACTGACATAGGAAGTGTAAACTTACATTTACCTTTTTACCTGTACAGGGGGGGGGGGGGGGTGTTTCACAAAGATCTTAAGTAGAACTTAACACTAAGTTGGACTTAAAACTTATGGACAGCCATTGGAGCCTTAAAATGAAATATATTCAAAAGCAAAAATTCAAGTATTTTAGACTTTTGTTTATAAATTCCACATCAAGAACATGAAATCTCCTTGATGATAAAAAATATGAATGATTTGATCAACATTTTATGCCTTTCAAAATTAATTTTACAAAATATTTTCAAAGATGCTAACGGCTTTCCATAATTTTTAAGTCCAACTTAGAGATAAGTTCAACTTAGAATCTTTCAAAGGGAAATCAAACCATGATTGCAAACTACTCTAGAGGAAAGCAGAAAAATCAGAGAAGCAGACTGGTGAAAGTTTTAATGAGATTGGACAAATAATAAGAAAGTTATGAAGTTTTGAAAGTTGTAATCCCTATATAGGTATGGGCTGTTTGAATTGGCGGAATTGGTATTTGTCTCTGCAATGTAGTGGCAGACTACTTTCCCATTTGTTCCAATTGATACACATAGCGACTAAAATTGTGTTTTTTCTTCAAAAAAATATGATTCGGGAGGAACTTTTCTCTTTAGAGGACCTATAATGATCTGCTATCCATGATATATTTGAGTTGTAGTGCCTCAAGAGAGAAGGCGCTTGGGAGAAAAACAGAAATCAACAATATTTGTGTACATGATGAATGGAAGAGTTGTTCATGACTACATCACAAGCCACCAGACGTATGGACTTATAGTGATTCATATTTCAAATGTTCATAACTTTCTTATTAGTCCGGTCTTTGTCAACTTTTGCCATTTTTTATCTTATTTTTCTGCTTTTATATGATGATCTCATTACAAGGGCCGGATTGCCTTTACAGTTATTCATTATACTGCATATTTACATGTCTTTGAAAATGTAAAATGAAGCAGAGTGTGTACACTTTGAGATAAGATGGTTGTACATGTAGGGATTCATGTCCAGACTCTCAATCTCAGCTCAAGAATAAAGATGAATAAGGAGTTTTCCTGGATTCAATAAGGAAAACACATTATCCTTTGGGTTTAGTTTGTGGGTATATAGACCACATACAAATGCATATGGATACAGAAGGGTATAATGCGCAATGTTAAAATGTTAACCCCCCCCCCCCCTCCCCCCAAAAAATAAATAAATGAATAATAATAATAACTAGACATATAATACTTGTTTGGAACAAGTATAGGTGGGCTGGTCAACTAAGATTTGACACAAAATAGAGCAAATATAAGCGAGATACTGCTAAAAAACAATGTCATGTAGATTAATGATGTGAACGAAATTCACCTTCCATAGGCATAACACGCAACTTAAGAAATTTCTGATATGTGCCCTTTAATCGTAATTTTCACTATGATGACGTGATCAAAATGAAAAATGGTTAGGACTGAGCTTGTAGAGAATTGTCTTAGCTACAACATATCAAAATTTGGAAGAAAATCGATCAATATTTACAGAGATACAATCAATTTTACATAAATATGCTGACTTCATAATATGCAAATTCATATTTTCAGTTCCAAGGCCATTATGATAAGATAAGATAAAGATAAGATAAGATTTTATTGACTCTATCGACCCTCTTCCGGGGTATGAGAGCACAACATATTTACAACACAATACAGAAAGATATATAAAAACAAAGTAAAATATGATAATAAAATACATAGACATGATAATAAAATACATAGACATGATACATACATTTTTATATTTCTAAAACACAATAAACATGAGCTAAAGACTAAGTATACACTATACAGTTTAAAGTTATAAGTCTAAAATATCACGTGGTTTGGTTTGTCTACCACAACGAGTTACTACACTTTTGTTAACAAAAATAGGACCATGCCTTTCAGCCTTAGGAACCAACGAAAAGAATTGTATTATTACTCTTATGAATTTTACGAGTTTTCTTAATTGTTTAACGCTAGATCTATTAAATAATTTGTCCATGTGAAATGTGCTAGGGTTACTCACAACAAACTGTCTATCTAAGTATAACTGCCTTTCTTTCTTGAAAAAAGGGCAGACAAAAATATAGTGAAATTCATCTCCAAAAACCTTTAAATTACAACAAGGACATTCAATTTTACTTTCTTCAGGATTATTTTCAAACCTTCCATTATTAATTGGTAAGCGGTGTGACCTGCATCGGAATCGACACAAAGTGATTGCACCTCTTCTATTCAACTTTACCAGATAATTTTCAAATAAAATTTCGTTCTTGATAATTCGGTAGTTAACATTTTTATTTATTCTTGAAATTAAAATATGAATCCCTTGCCTGTTTACATTCATTATCGAACCATGGTTTATTTACTTGCACACCAATTTTCGCCTGAGATTTTCTTCGAACTTTCTTCTCACAGATCCCAACTTCTCGGGCAGCATTTACAAAAGAATCACAAAGAAGTGTACAAAAACCATCCACATTCAACTGGGATGTTGATCTTTCAATTGTACTTAGTTCGCTTTTCATTTTATCTGCGTAGTTATCTAGACTTGATTTAAAGCTAGCTACTTTTTCAGCAGACCATTTAAAGGCCATATACGTTTCTCGCTCGGAGGATATAAATAAATCTTTATCTGACCTTGAGATATTACTGGGTTCATCTATAGAAGTATCATTACATAATGTTAAAACGATTGGACAGTGGACATCTGACATGCATTTATCAAATACATCGATCTAAAAATTTAAGATATGCTGAAAAAAACTAGCTGAAGCAATCACATAGTCAACTACACTCTTTCCCCCATTTTTATTGTAACAAGTATAATTGCCCACTCCTTTGTCACCACCAATCCTTTCATTTACAATCTTCAAATCAAAGCTCTGACAAATTTCTAGAATTTGTCTTCCATTATTAATCACACATTCATCTTTATTATATCGTTTAGTATCTATACCATTATCTTTAAGGTAACTCTGAAAATCGTTATTGTCATTAGAGGCAACAAATCCAGTCAAATCTGATATAACATCCTCAATCACCATAAAATCATCAAGTAGACCTGTTCTTGCATTAAAGTCCCCAGTTAAACAAAACAAGACATCATATTTGCCTTTCAAATGTACCAGGTCCCGAGCCAAGAGGTCAAAAACCTCATTAGTGTGATGGATAGAACCTTCACATGGCAGGTAAACAGCACCTAATATAAAATCAAATCCTAAATATTTCTTATCAATATGAATCCACAAGACAGACTCGGAAGTAGTACCAACAATTTTTGTTGTGTATGGAAATAAGTCATCACGCACCAAAACGCAAACACCGTGAAAACCACCTAACCTACCATGATCACTTTCCTTTACATAACTATGGAAATTAGAAAGATGAGTGCAGTATAAATCAGGAGAGTTTGTTTTAGTTTCTGTTAAACAAATGATGCCGTTATTTCTCAAAAAGAAGTCCAAAATGCCAGCATTAAGTTTACTTTGAAGTCCATTGACGTTCAGGCTACAGATAGATAGCGTTGACAAGCATTTTTTCCGAAGAGGGTCGACACTGTCCTATGCCTCCAACTCAAGGAAAAGGCCAGAATTCACCAGTTTCTCCTCATCCCATCCTAGCACTCGGAAGAGGTCATCCGGGGAGGATAAGGCATGTTTCCTCCCTTGGGGCCCGTCCTTCTTGAGAGTGCACATCACTCTGCCTTCAATGATCCAGGCATTGTTAGTACCGCTGTCCTCTTTTACAGCTCGGAGAAGCCTCGCACGGCCTGGCGCCAGGTGCTAGCTCCCCCACCATTACTTTATCAAATTTTGTGTTCTTGAGGTTCTTCTTACTGCGAAGAAGCCGGACCCTGTCGTCGTGCCTGACAAACCTTGCCAAGATAGGGCGGGGTTTGCCTTGCTGCTGCCGACCAATTCGGAAGCTGGTGCTCAGGTCACCCTCGTGGAACCCGACTCCAGCCTCTGCAGCAACCTCCACCACCAGCTTCCCAGTCGATTCATCTGGGCTCTCAGGGACCCCCCCGAACAATGATATTGTCCCGCCTCTGCTCCTGTTCCATATCAACAAGTTTGTCATCATGACGTTGCATTGCCTCCTTCACCTTGGGGGAGATTTGCCCAGGATTGTGCTTAAGTTGAGAGTTAATTCCCTGCAACAGCGGCAGAAAAGCCGCAACCACTGCCTTTACAATATCTCCCACCAGCTCTCTGTCCTTTTTCCCCTGCCGAGGAGGAAGAAGATGAAGTGCTCCATCCACAATATCATCAACTGACAAATTGAATGCCCCGACTTCATCCGATACATCCGTACTCAATGCTGCATACTTATTACTGGTACTTCCACTGGTGGCCATGTTGTGAAATACACAACGCAAAAACAAGTGGGACAATGATGACAAAAAGGTGTGGAGCATGTGATACAAGTTACCTAAATGAATGTTCCTTTTAAGCAGACAAAACTCTCATTGACATGTCCAAAGTAGCATATCTTGTAGAAAACCTCACTCTCGAACGTACTGTAGCCACAATAGCTAGGGATGTTACAAAAAAATTAAATATTAAAAACAGTGCCTGTAATCTATCTCATCATATAGAGCTTGTCAATACCTTTCATTTGATACCTAATACACTTTCATATCATATGTATTAAGAAAGTTATGGACATTTTAATGTTCGGAAATGGACCTTTTGTTCTCTATTGTTTCAACATGAGCTAAAAACAAAAGCTGTGATCGAGAATAACCACTTGAACGACTTAAAATGTCATAACTTTCTTAAAAATTGAGATATCTTAATGAAATTTTCTACAATTATAGATTTACCCATTTCGAACAAAATGGGATACATCTCTTACAAAATGACATAGTATTAAAATGGTTAATTAACTAATTAGGTCAAATTAGTTAATTACGTGAATGGCCACTGTGACAGAAACCGTTGTGAATACAAAATGTGGTATTCTTCGGATAAGAAAAAGTAACAATAGAGTCCCAGATATGTAGTAATAAAAAATTTGGATAAGAAAAAGTAACACTAGACTCCCAGATATGTAGTAATAAACAATGTGTTGCCTTGTTGGTAATTACAGTCCTTGTTTGATGAGACTCCAGACAGACTCCAGAAAATTGAGATATCTCGAAGAAATTTTCTACAACGAGTAACCCATTTTGAACTTAATTGAATTAACCTTTTAATCAACAGAATGTGGCATTTACTTACAGCTGCTTAGCAAAACACCAAATCCCCATACAGGACATCAGCAGCCATCTGAAACATTGAGATGTCATAGTCAGTAGCATCGTCGTACATCTCAGATTGTGACCGATATGCTACTCTGTATGTTTGATTTTTAAGTTTTTCACACTTAGCATTGTAGACATCAAGTTCTTGGTTTTCATACCATGCATGGCATGCTTTTCTACCTACTATCCTGCCACCCAGGATATCCTCTACGATGGCACACTTTGCTTCTGAGTATTCCAAGTTAGGAAAAGCAATGCGAACACTTTCCAGGTCGGTCTCTTTCAATTTTTTTTCAATTTTTTTCCTTTCCCTCGTTTCGTGTGATTGTTCTTTGTCCTTTTGTCTCCTGATGATTTCTTGTCTCAGCTCTCTTTGTTTCCTTTTCCGCTTATTCCTCTGCATCCTGCCCCACTTTACTGCTTTTTGGAGCACATCTTCTTTTCTTGCCTCCTCTAACTCGTCGAGATATTGCACTGTTCTATTCTTGCAGGCCCTCATCCTGCACGACAGATAGCACATTGTCGCATTGGGGCATTTCTGCTTCATGGCACTGAACATCTCCATGATCTCTTCAGAGTCGATGTTATGGGACCTCGCAGAAGCCACCTCCTCACGTAACTTCTCGGTTATGTCCACCTGGAAATACTTTGAATATTGCCTTTCCAAGACAACAATGATGGCTTGCAGGCACTTGCTCATCGTAGAACTGAACTCGTCATCTGCTGGACGCTCTCGTAATGCCTGTAGAGTTGGGTCCACATGAAGTTCTTCATTGAAGAAATCCTCAGAGGCTGTCAACATGTCTCTTGGATGCTCTGCCGCTTCCTTCAAGGTGCCAATCACACCTTTGACGACCTTAATTCCATCCACATGGTTGATTTCATTTTGGCTTGAAGTGTAAAACTTCTTCATCCATGGGCTTGTCAAGTGCTTCCCAAGAAGACCCAACACCTGGAGTTCTAATTGGGCTTGATCCATGGTAAAGTCATGGAGAATGGCATTTCTTAGGCCACCACATGATGTGCCACTACGTAGGAGAGCAACAAAGTCATCGTAGTGCTCCAGTAACTTTCCACCGATGTGGAAGATGATGTGAAGCCTGTTACCACGGTAGCGAGGAAGGACACCACGAGGAATGTGCCTGTCATCTAAAAAGGCAACAAAGCCTCTGGGGTTCCCTTTGGCGTTTTTGTAGCATAGCTTGTTCATTTGGAGGATGACGTTTGCTGCCAGACAGTCCTTGCCAAAGACCTTGCCTTGTGACGTCTCCTCATGCTGTTTTAAGGCCGAGCGAACAGAAGAGGAAATGGAGTCAAGAGGGTGAAGGTGGCAAATGAGCTCGTTTAATGTCTTGCCCCATTCTCTGTTCACCACTCTAATTGCTGCGTGGTTGGCAGCACACCTGTCCGTCATCGTATTCGTAATGTTATTAATCAATTGTTCTCTAGTCTCTTGTACGTTTGCGTTGTCATTGAAATGGCAATATGTATCGCTTAGATTATCCACAGTGTCGCAGATATGCTGTGCATAATCCTCTGCTGTGCCGCCGCCAGCCAACTCATCCACAGCTGCAGATATGCATGTCGACGGTGTGGTGAAATGGATGCTGTTTATATGCATCTCTTCCTGTGTGGTGGCGTCGAAACCAACAGTGGCATCCTTCGTGGCAAGTAAAGCTTCCGCAGCTTGCAGCTCTGCAATTGCCCCAAGCTCTCTCGCCATTAGTTCAACGGTGCTCCTTTGTGGAACTTGCTCGAGCTCTCGTCCACTTCTTAGGTAGATCTGGGTTATTAGAACTGGAATGCTGGCAGTTGGTGTGTTGCTGACAATGCAGTCAAACACAGTCATTCTTGTTGTTGAAGAGTAAGTCTTCTTGTCAATTTTAGCCCTGACAGTGCTACCAGCAGCCTCAAGATTTTCCAGCGATTCCTGCAGGAGAAGGTTATCAAATTCGTGTTGTCTTACATCTTCCTCTCTGTCCTTCAGTTTCTTCTGCAGTTTCCTGTATTTGCGAATTGGAACAGTCTCCTTTTTCTTTTCATAACGGATCTGGAGCAATTTTCTTTTTTTTTTTTTTAGTTTCAAGAGTTCAGCTTTGGTTTCAGCAAGCTCTTGAGCCAGTTCAGTACCCTGTAGTTTAGATTTCAGTTCCGTGATTTTTGTATCCTTGCCTTCAATGATCTTTTGCTTTCTCTTTAATGACTGATTGATAACACGTTTTGGAGTTTTTAACTGTGTCTTAAGGTCACTGAATTTCACTTGGTACTTTCGTGCAAGAATAGCTTTGGATTTAGAAGCATATTCTAGTCTTTTCTTCAGTCTTTCCTTTCTTGGGGTGAGAAGTTCTTTTCTGCTTCTTGTCGATGCACCAGAAGTTGTTGGAGTAGGCTGTGGAATGGTGTCTTCTGATGTTGGTGTTGCTGCATTTGGATCAGGCAGATCATGACTGCTGACTCTTGTGTCCAGAGATTTCTCAAGGCGAATTGGCTCTTGCAATCCAGATGTCGAGGGCTCAGAATGGGAAGCAGAAGAGGATGAGGGGTCTGTACCAATAGCAGCTGATCGAGCAATGTAATTGGATGCAATTATTTCAGGTTTCTTCTTGAGTTTGAAAGTTTCATCACAGATACTTGAGAACACATCAAATTCCTTTGGATTGCTCAGTTTTTTAAACTTCAGCAAAGTCTATTTAACAAGGACCTGCACACTTGATATAGCTGAATACGAATAGCCTTCCCCATGATGCAAGGAGAAATGGGAGCTCAGCTGTCTCTCGGTAGTAGTCTGACTTTTATCGTTCAAAAGATACAAGCACAGCACATGTCCATTTTTCAGATCACTAGTAGATATGTAAAAGTCAAAAATTAACATGTTCCCCACCCCTGACCCAGGCTGTGTGATGGTTCGCGCGGTAGTGGATTACATGATGATGTCACGATACACTTAATGGCCAAATGAGACATGGAATCATATCTCCGATTTATACTCTATCTAAATATGAAAAAGAATTGAAGGTCACGGTTCATTCCAAAGAGCTATCATGTTTTTTGTATAGGCATGTTTTTGCCCATATATGCTATGTATTAAAAGAGCTCGCGCGCACGGACATTTATCTTGAATTGACGCTCATCTTGTAATTAATGGTCATAAAGAGATAATCATGGTATCAAATTCCTTGAAAAAATATGAGAAATATCAAGAAAGAAAAAGAAATGGCGATTCTATGTTTTGTAATGGTGTTACGCGCGAAAACGCGCGCGCATGCGCGTGTGCGCGATTTTTTATAAAATGCTTAAAATGACCTGAAACTTATGCAAAATAAATTTGAGACGATTTTGAGCATTTAAAAATTTGCGCGCGCACTAACGCGCAGACGCACGCGTTTTTTGACCTTGATCATGATAAATATGAATGAGAATTGACTTTTGGTTATGAAGATATGATCATGAGTTGATTTTCACAAAATGGCCCCTAGATGACGTCATCAATCAAGGTCAAGGTTGAAAACGTTATTTTATTTTCAAGTTATGCCTATACATATGTATGCCAAATTTCAAGTTATTTGATTGATCCATTTTCAAGTTATCTTGCTAACAAAAAAGTGGTAAGAATTAAGAAAAATAAATAAATAATAATAAAGGCAATTTTAACAAAAATATAAGGTGGTCTGTATTAGATACAGCCCACCTGATAATAATAATAATGATAATGATAATAGATTAATAGATAAATAAATAAAAATGAAATTGAACGATTTGAAAGCAATTAGTTATTTCGACAATAAGCTTCATCTCCCCTTGGAAAAAACCTCACCTGAATGACGAGCATATCATTGACCATGCGTCCAGCTCTGGCCTCGCCCACTGTCATTTTCTCGGGGATTCCCCCCCTCGAGGCACTCTGGATATGGATTTCAGCCAGGAGATGGTTCCTGACCTGGACAACTTCTGCCCAGGAGATCTTTCCTTTTTTTCTTGCTTCTATAGGTATGAAGAATGCCACAAAGGTCAAACAAATAGAGTTTTGTTTTAACATATTAAACATAAATACCAGCAAACAAGTCAGTTTAGTACTTTTGGTTGTTATAACTAGCATCAAACTTACATTGGCTCAAGGCTCGTTTAGATATGAGTTGGTTTTTTTTCACCTCGTATCAGGTGTTCAGAGCTGACATTGTGATGACTCCAAAACTAAGAATTGCGTTGACAAAAACCTCAGAACAAATCTTCTCATTAAAAATAGAGTGCATTATTGATCCATTTTTTAAACTCTAATTTTCTTTATAAGAGTGTACTCTAAATGGACTCGTATGTTAATAGCACACAATTCTTATCCAGAAAACGTTTCAGTCAAAATATCAATGTTGGATGAGAATTTCACGAAATAAATCTAGGCATGTAGTGGTGTGTTGTTTGGAACCAATTTTTATGTGGAATTTGTGTTATGGGATGAAAGTAAAATATCATTGATTCTACTATGGAACACAGAGCATGTAATGTTAATTAAGTCTACACTTTCCAGAAACTATCACTTACCGGTAATTGTGGATATTTATGTTTTCTCTTCATCATCCATACAAATGGCCCTGTTAGTGCTGGCTTGCATGTGCCTCCTGAAGAGAGGGATCCTCAGCGGGATCCACTATCTCATCTGGTTGATGAAAAGAAAAAAATCTTGAGTGTTGCATGTTTATCCATACTTAAATCTAAACGGGAGTTTATTTTTGAGCAAATGTTCATCAGGGGAGGGACTAATAATTTAGTTTCCCAATCTTCTGCATGTATGTGCAAGTCCTAATACATACTTTACAACATTATTCTTCTTTTTTTGTTTTCATTTTGCCGAGATAGTTGTATGTATGTAAAGAGTATCACTGTTTAATTCATAATCCATACATGTTGAATGCATATATTTAAAGGTCGATCTTTTCTGGACAGTTTCTGAGAAACATGGTCATGAATATAACATTTACATACTTCCAAATTCTTCCTTAGGGTGGGGGGGGGGGGTGGGCATAGACCCCATTTTAACAACTTCAGTTCTCCCTTTCCTGCAGGTGATTCCTACAAATTTTGGTCAGATTCCAGCCATGGGTTTTCAAGAAGAAGAAACTATGCAATTACTGCCACTAAAATGTGGAAATAAAACATTTATAATGAGCACTTATTTTTTTTTATTTGTGAACTCCTCTGTCCGAATCAAACATTTCTGCAGCTGGTCCATCGGCAATGCTGCTTCCATTATCAAGCTCCGTCATCATATACCTAATGATTTTTTTCAGAGCGCTGAGATACTTGTGGGCGGTCTTTGGTGCTTTTGTCCACAGTTGAGAAACCAGTCTATACCCACAAAAATGGAGGAACATTTATGAAAAATTAATGCAGAATTCCAGACATTTCCAGACACAACTTAAATGAATATACCAAGCACTCTCCATTGATGAGGTTCATCAAGCACTTACAAATATGAAAAATAATAAATCCCCAGGTCTAGATGGATATACCACTGATATTTTCAGACATTTTTGGAAAGAATTACACATATTTTTAGTGAGGTATTTGAACTCTGCATATTTATCCGGAATGTCCTATACACTGAAGTTGGGAGTCATTTCTTTAATTCCAACAGGAAATAAAGATAGACATGATTTGAAAAATTGGAGAACCATATCTTTATTGAACGTGGTTATAAATTAGGTTCCACCTGTATAGCAAACAAATTTTCTTTTACATGAAAATCAGAAATACTTTATGTCTGGGCGCTTCATTGAAGAGAATATCCGTTTGTTATATGATATATTATTGTATACTGATATCAATGACATTCCTGGTTTATTGCTGCCTATAGATTTTGAAAAAGCATTTGATTCTGCTTCTCACAATTTTATTAAAAATTATAGCACTTTTAAAGTTTTGTCCATCTATTGTAAAATAGTTTAATGTATTTTATGAAAATGCTCAATCCTGTGTATTAATAAATGGACATCTGTCTCCAAGATTTTCAATCAAGCGAGGATGTCTTCAAGGAGATCCCCTGTCTGCTTATATCTTTCTATTATGCGCCAAATACTAGGTCTTTTGTTTAGAAAATCCAATTCCATTGTTGGTTTGAGCTTACCTGATAGACATGTACTTAAGATAATTCAGTATGCAGATGATACTCTTTAAACATTGAACGGGTCAGTAATGGAATTAAACAGTGCATTAAACATTTTAGATGAATATAATGCAAAGTCTGGTTTAAAAATTAATATACATAAGACACATGTGGTGTGGATTGGAGGATATACAAACAAGAAAGTTGGTGTTCTTTTGAATAGAAATCTAAATTTGGTGTTTGATGATTATTTCAGATATTTAGGTATTTGCAGGGATTTGCACAAATTAGTAATTCACAATTATAATGAAAAATTTAAAGAAATCAAAGTCAAATGACAT
This sequence comes from Strongylocentrotus droebachiensis, assembly GCA_035222895.1. Lineage (NCBI taxonomy): Eukaryota > Metazoa > Echinodermata > Echinoidea > Camarodonta > Strongylocentrotidae > Strongylocentrotus > Strongylocentrotus droebachiensis. Next base: position 74,283 of record JAVYIG010004171.1, on the reverse strand, counting down.
TGTGGTAAAAGCGATATTTAGCTGTTAGTGGAGGAGTCACTGTCATCAAATCATTGTTGGTATCCAAATTTAACGACCTTATTTTGTCCCCCCTAATGCCAGATGAAAATCTTTTGAAACTAATATAAATGCTCATTTTTTATAGATTTATATGGGGGGAGCAACCTGATAAAATAAGTAGAAATCAAATGTCCCAAAGTTATTCGGACGGAGGAGTCAAAATGATAGATATATACACACATTGCCAATCATTACAAGTTTCCTGGATTAAGAGATTGTTAAATGGATCAGTAGATCGCAATATCCTCCGTCTTTTGCAATGTTTCTTGCCTGAACTGCAAGATTTAAAATTATATATGGGAAACAATTATTTTTTGGAACTGGAAGGTACAACAAAGAATCCTTTTTGGAAAGAAATGTTCATGGCTTATAGTACACTCTTGTTCATGCATTGTGATAGCATTTGTTGCCAACCCTTATGGAATAATGATTACCGTACATTAAAATAGGCAATAGCCCAATATATAGTAAAACATTGTGTAAGAAGGGAGTTCTTTTAGTCAATGATATTTTTGAGACAAATGGTGATTTTTTTCTTTCTGGAAGATTTCCCAGAAAAGTTATCGTGGATTATGCGTTGGAGTTAGACAAGGGTTTTACAATTGTACTATTTTTAACAAGGTTCCACAACCCCTTTTCCCTGATACAATGGCATTTGTTATGAAATGTATTAAAGGATGTTCACATATCTAATCAATTTTATTTAAGAGAAGAAAAGGAGAATGTAAAAGTTTTCTTACTCATGGAAATGCATTTTCGACCTGAATGACAAGAGTTGGGTAACATATTGTCCCATTTCATTTAATTGTACCATTGATGTAGGCTTATGATGGTTTCAGTTCAAGGGTTTTGCAACTCATATTATATACGGACTATTTACTGTTTAAAATAAATTTAGTCCAAAGAAAAGAATGTACATTTTGTAATGAACAGAGTGTAACAGTTATACATCTCTGCTCCTATGTGATTGTTTGCATGTTAACAATATTTGGGTTAGGATGGAGCACTGGATATATACTGGAACCGGAAATAAATTAATATTTTCATTACAAAATAAATTATTTGGTTTAAGAGGTTCAAATAATTATGCATTGATTTGTATACTGATTGTGGTGCGACAGATGGTGTATACTTGCAAAATAAAGAAAAAATTGCCCGACTTGGATAATATTAGAGTTTCGATTATAAATTATTTAAAAAATGAAAAGTATATTGCAGATTCAAATTTTAGAAATAATAAATTTACAAGAAAATGGTTTCAATTCTGTTCATGTAAAATGATATTTTTCTGTATTAGTTGGCTTGCATACTCTTTAGATGCTGATTCTTGTTATGAAACGAATTCAGTTTAGGAGAACCACAAGTGATTTAATATTATCTATCTATATGTCTACCTGTTTGTACTGTTTTTCCTTTTTTTTCTTTCCATGCATATCAGAAATACATTTATGAAAATATGTTTGTTTTCCGTTAACTCAATAGTTCGAAATATACTTGTATCTTGAGTAGTCAATTTCATTTATATTATAAATGTAAATTACTTAAATATATATTTGTTAATCTGTTGCAAATAGACATCAATAAAATCCCTGTAAAGGGAAAAATATGTTGAAAAAAATGTACCAAGTACTTTATAGATGCGGTTTACTTGTTTAAAAAAATAACATCATTGCCAATGGTCCACCATCCTTAATAACCTAAATTGTAATCAATTCATAACTTTCTTATTCCTTGTCCAATTCTTCTCACAATTTCATTATAAATACATCTCATTTATTTGTCTCCTTTTTCTTAAATTCAAATTCTGTGAAAAGATTTCCTTCCCCTTGATCATTTCTATGCTACCATGTTTTGTGGAATACTCATGAACACTGCAGATGAGATTTCAAACTTCGGTTTTCATTCTTTATTATGAAATTGAGCTTATTATGAAATTGTTAACCTGTCCCTCTATCTTGGGTGGGATTTGCCATTCATAAGAGCTGAAGTGACCCAGTTACATTTTGTGAATTTCTGCATCGAGTGCATAATATATATAGATGCACCAATTTTTAAGATTATTTGATAAAAATATGTACTATTGTAATACTAAACAGGTAGTGTAGAAAACTTCAAGGGTGAAATCCTACAAAACAAACAACTTATGGCTGTTTAAATGTAGGTCAACTAAACATCTTTATTTGACATTTTAAAATATTTAAGTAAATTATTTAGATTTATTAATTAAGACTAGTTAACGCACCTATTTGAGAAAAGCTCCCCGCTTAATTATCTTTAAAGGGTGCCTTGAGGCGGTAATTCCTTCTGAACCCTCCCTTTCGAGACAAGCAGGGGGCGGGGGGGGGGGGGTCAGCTCATTTCGACAGTTTGGTGAGATGTTTTCCATTCACACGCAGGCGCGTACGCAGGGGGTGTTTTTTTTTAATGTGTGGGTTTTGGACAGTGGCGTAGACAGGTTCGTACACCTGGGGGGATGACTCGGGGGCGGATCTAGCTTTTTGCTAAGGGGGGGTTGACCAAAATAATGACGATGCGGAGCATCGTCCACGAGCCGCGAAGCGGCCAGCCGATTTTTTGGGGGGTGTTTATTTGAACCCCGTAAGTGATGTTTTCCTGGCATCTATTAACACAATGGAGACCATAAAAAGCAGTGCATGATAACGTCTTTTTAAATCAAGTAACAGTTAAATACACAGTTATATCCAGAGTTATCATGTGTTTGGTTAAGTTTCCAGATGAGTTGAATATCTTCTCACAATATTTGCACTTGAAAGGGTTTCTCTCCAGCGTGCGTTCTTTTTTCTTTCTTTTTTTCTTTTGTTTTTTGTTTTTTTCCCTTTTTTTTGTTTGTTTTTTGGGCCGCCCAGGGGATCCCCCCCCCCCCCGTAGATCCGCGCCTGTTTAATCTTGTGGTTATCTTGTGGTTTCCAAACCACAAGATAACCACAAAATACTTGAATTTGTAGACATTTGGACGGTGGCCTCTACAACCCCCCCCCCCCCCCCCCCCCCCCCCACTGAAAAAGGTCTAGCGACGCCCCTGCTTGTAGGTACTGGTATGGTGCTTCTAATATGACCTTGTCAATATTGGTATGTTGTGTTGAAAAAAAATTCCGGCCCCCCCCCCCCTATTGGAAAATTCTGGATCCGCGCCTGGGTAACTGCTGTGTGGTAGTCCCTGTGGTAACTGATATTCCTGTGGTAAATTGGGACATTCCCACAGGACCATTGTATCTAGGCTTTCATCGAAAGGGTGCGGTGCGGCGCGGCGCGGTGTGGTGTGCTCAACGCACCCATTCGATAAAAGAGGGGGGGGGGGGGGGGGGCTTTTCTTGAAAGGGTGCGTTGAGAGCGGAGTACCGTTTTAACACACCCTTTCGATAAAAGAGGGGGGGGCTTTTCTCGAAAGGGTGCGTCGAATAGTCTTTCGCATCAGTCGTTTAAAATGAGGATCTCGGACAAAAGGTAATAGTTGCCAATTTAAGTATATCGAAAATGTATTAAATAAAATGGAATGGTCTTGATTACAGAGTGGTCTCTTTCGTTATTACTATGTTGATGGGGGAGACAGAGAGAAGGAAAAAAGGGAAAGGGAAAGGGAAGATAAAAGGAAAGAATAAGAAGAAAAGAGGGAAACTGGGGGGGGGGGCGAAGGGCTCTTGCCTCCTCACCCCCCCCCCCCCCGCCAAAAAATAAATAAGAGAGAGAAAGAGAAGGGAAAGGGAAAGAAAATATAAAAGGAAAGAAAGAAGAGGAAGAAGAAAAGAGGGAAACGGGGGAAGGGCGAAAGGCTCTTACCTCCCCCCCCCCCGCCAAAAAAATAAATAAGAGAGAGAGAGAGGGAGAGAGAGAGAGAGAAGGGAAAGGGAAAGAAAGAAGAATAATAAGAAGGAAAGGGGGAAACGGGGGAAGGGCGAAGGGCTCTAATTGCCTCCTCCCTCCCCACCCCCCGCCAAAAAATAAATAAGAGATAGAGAGAGAAGGGAAAGGGAAAGAAAATATAAAAGGAAAGAAAGAAGAGGAAGAAGAAGAAGAAAAGAGGTAAACGGGGGCGAAGGGCTCTTGCATCCCCCCGCCAAAAAAAAAATAAGAGAGAGAAGGGAAAGGGACAGGTAAAGAGAAGATAAAAGGAAAGAAAGAAGAGGAAGAAGAAGGAAACGGGGGCGAAGGGCTCTTGCCTCCTCCCCCCCCCCCCCGCCAAAAAATAAATAAGAGAGATAGAGAAGGGAAAGGGAAAGGGAAAGAAAATGTAAAAGGAAAGAAAGAAGAGGAAGAAGGAAAGAGGGAAACGGGGGAAGGGCGAAAGGCTCTTACCTCCCCACCCCCCCGCCAAAAAAATTAATAAGAGATAGAGAGAGAGAGAAGGGAAAGGGAAAGAAAGAAGAGGAATAAGAAGGAAAGAGGGAAACGGGGGAAGGGCGAAGGGCTCTTGCCTCCTCCCCCCCTTCCAAAAATAAATAAGAGAGAGAGAGAGAGAAGGGAAAGGGAAAGAAAATATAAAAGGAAAGAAAGAAGAGGAATAGGGAAGGAAAGAGGGAAACTGGGGGAGGGGGCGAAGGGCTCTTGCCTCCTCACCCCCCCCCCCCCCGCCAAAAAATAAATAAGAGAGAGAGAGAGAAGGGAAAGGGAAAGGGAAAGAAAATATAAAAGGAAAGAAAGAAGAAGAAGGAGAAAAAAGGGAAACGGGGGAAGGGCAAAGGCTCTTACCTCCCCCCCCCCCCTCCCGCCAACAAAATAAATAAGAGAGGGAGAGAGAAGGGAGAGGGAAAGAAAATATAAAAGGAAAGAAAGAAGAGGAATAAGAAGGAAAGAGGGAAACGGGAGAAGGGCGAAGGGCTCTTGCCTCCTAAAATAAATAAGAGAGAGAGAGAGAGAATGGAAAGGGAAAGAAAATATAAAAGGAAAGAAAGAAGAGGAATAAGAAGGAAAGAGGGAAACTGGGGGGGGGGGGCGAAGAGCTTTTGCCTCCTCACCCCCCCCCCCCGCCAAAAAATAAATAAGAGATAGAGAGAGAGAAGGGAAAGGGAAAGAAAATATAAAAGGAAAGAAAGAAGAGGAATAGGGAAGGAAAGAGGGAAACTGGGGGAGGGGGCGAAGGGCTCTTGCCTCCTCACCCCCCCCCCCCGCCAAAAAATAAATAAGAGAGAGAGAGAGAAGGGAAAGGGAAAGGGAAAGAAAATATAAAAGGAAAGAAAGAAGAAGAAGGAGAAAAAAGGGAAACGGGGGAAGGGCAAAGGCTCTTACCTCCCCCCCCCCCCCCTCCCGCCAAAAAAATAAATAAGAGAGGGAGAGAGAAGGGAGAGGGAAAGAAAATATAAAAGGAAAGAAAGAAGAGGAATAAGAAGGAAAGAGGGAAAAGGGCGAAGGGCTCTTGCCTCCTAAAATAAATAAGAGAGAGAGAGAGAGAATGGAAAGGGAAAGAAAATATAAAAGGAAAGAAAGAAGAGGAATAAGAAGGAAAGAGGGAAACTGGGGGGGGGGGCGAAGGGCTCTTGCCTCCTCGACCCCCCCCCCCGCCAAAAAATAAATAAGAGAGAGAGAGAGAGAAGGGAAAGGGAAATAAAATATAAAAGGAAAGAAAGAAGAGGAATAGGGAAGGAAAGAGGGAAACTGGGGGAGGGGGCGAAGGGCTCTTGCCTCCTCACCCCCCCCCCCGCCAACAAATAAATAAGAGAGAGAGAGAGAAGGGAAAGAGAAAGGGAAAGAAAATATAAAAGGAAAGAAAGAAGAAGAAGGAGAAAAAAGGGAAACGGGGGAAGGCAAAGGCTCTTACCTCCCCCCCCCCCCCCCTCCCGCCAAAAAAATAAATAAGAGAGGGAGAGAGAAGGGAGAGGGAAAGAAAGAAGAGGGAAAAGAATAAGAAAAGAGGGAAACGGGGGCGAAGGGCTCTTGCCTCCTCACCCCCCCCCCGCCAAAAAATAAATAAGAGAGAGAGAGAGAGAAGGGAAAGGGAAAGAAAATATAAAAGGAAAGAAAGAAGAGGAATAGGGAAGGAAAGAGGGAAACTGGGGGAGGGGGCGAAGGGCTCTTGCCTCCTCACCCCCCCCCCCCCCCCCCCCGCCAACAAATAAATAAGAGAGAGAGAGAGAAGGGAAAGGGAAAGGGAAAGAAAATATAAAAGGAAAGAAAGAAGAAGAAGGAGAAAAAAGGGAAACGGGGGAAGGGCAAAGGCTCTTACCTCCCCCCCCCCCTCCCGCCAAAAAAATAAATAAGAGAGGGAGAGAGAAGGGAGAGGGAAAGAAAATATAAAAGGAAAGAAAGAAGAGGGAAAAGAATAAGAAAAGAGGGAAACGGGAGCGAAGGGCTCTTGCCTCCTCCCTCCCCCCCCCGCCAAAAAATAAATAAGAGAGAGAGAGAGAAGGGAAGGGAAAGAGAAGATAAAAGGAAAGAAAGAAGAGGAAGAAGAAGAAAAGAGGGAAACGGGGGCAAAGGGCTCTTGCCTCCTTTCTTCTCTTTCTTTTCCTTTCTTTCCTCTCTCCCTCTTTTTCGTTTTCCTCTTTCTTTCTTCTCTTTTCTTTCCTTTCTTTTCTTTTTTCTTTTTTCTTTTCTTTTTCTTTTTTTCTTTTCTTTCCCTTTTCCTCTCTTTTTTCCCCTCCCCCTTTTCTCATTTTTTCCCGACGGCAGCGCAATTTTACCGACAATATCCTGACACCCCCACACCCCCCTTTGGAGACGCCCCTGTCTACGCCACTGTTGGCGACCACAAGGCTATCAATACAAATTAAGACATATTAATGAAGATTCTTTTTTAATGTTGCAGAGAGATAAGTATTTTCTCTATGAACTTGTTTAATGGACAATAAATAATATTAAAAACATGAATACTATAGCGGTATAATGATGAGAGAGATGATTTAAGTCAAACTTTTTTCAATGTGATTGGAGTAGACTTGAGGGTGAGGGGGGGGGGGGGGGGAGGGGGTCCCCCCTAAGATCTCGGCCGTTTCACAGCCGATCGCCGCGAAAATGAATATTTATGGTAATTTATGCAAACAAGGTCAGAGAATTCACATTTTTACCCATAAATCATATATAATTCATATTCAAGCGTTCTTTTTCACTACATATATTCGTTAGAATAATAATACGACAACAAAGTTGGAAGAGCCAGTTTATCCCTATGTTATCTCTTGTTTTGATAATTTGTATTTATGTATTATATTATTTTTGTTGTTTTGTTTAATTTCTAACCACAATTCAACTATTTTGACCCAAAATCAAACACATTAACTTGAAACAAGACCAAATAACCAATGTTTTCTCTTTTTTAAAAAGAATAAATGGTATTTCCATATGTTTGGTACATAAATCACAAAAATGAGCGATTTTAGGGCTGACATGCAAAAACAAAAGGTCACGTGACTCCGCAACTATACGTCCGATTATCAACAAAAAAATGTTTCACAAGATGCGTAAGACTCGAAAGAAAAAAGTCATGAAAGAAAAACTTTATATCTGCCGCGGTTCCGGAGTAGTCGCGAAATTACTAGAGAGCACTAATCTTTTTTGGGGCCCTCGAAAATTTGAAAAATCGTACCCCCCCCCCCCTTGAACGCCAGGGGGGGGGGGGGCTATCTCCCAAAAACGGTAAAATTAACGTGTTTTTTTTTTACACGTTTTTTCACAGGGCGGAGCCCTCAGAAGCTCAGGGGTATTAAACATCAAAATTAACGTCGGATGAGCATAATTTTATACCTTATTTGTGACAGTGGCAGGACACAATTTGGTGTTGTGTCCAGGGGGCGGAGCCCCCAGAAGCTCAGGAGTTTTGTACAGGAGTTTTCTACTGCTTCCAGTGATTTTCTTATGCTGACCAAGATGGGTCTTATTATTTTTATAGATGAACTTTATATTGATATTGACTGCACATCAGCACCACTGACACACACGAACACACGTTCAGTCACTTGCAAACGCACCTACACCACAAGCACGCTTGCAGTTGATCCCTTACATAATATCTGGTACTTTACATTTTATCGTTTCTGATGGAGTCACTCTCTTTTATTCCTGATAATTACATAGAAAATTCATACAATAGCAAATACTACACACCTCAAGAATTCAATAACATGTTTGATAGTAATCCAAATGATATTTCCCTTTTACATGCAAATTTAAGAAGTCTGAATAGAAACTTCGAATATTTTGAAAATCTCTTACACACGTTAAAGGGAAAGTCCACCCCAGGATTTTTTTTAGCTGACGATATAGACCTAATAATACCATGAAGAATGATACAAGTCTCATTAAAATCCATGATCACATAACGAAGATATATCGACTTTTTTATCGAAAATCAGCCGCCCCCCAAATGCAAATGCGTTACATGGGCAAAAAACGATCGCCAAAAAATAACCGATAGTATCGAAATTGTGACGTATGTTGCGAGCTGCCTTCTTATTTCGCAGACATTCACTTTCGCTCGCGGTACACTGTTATCGCACTGACACGACGAATCATGAATGAAAGTGAAAGCGAAAGTGAATGTCTCCGAAATAAGAAGGCAGCTCGCAACATACGTCACAATCGTTTCATGCCCATGTAACGCATTTGCATTTGGGGGGCGGCTGATTTTCGATAAAAAAGTCGATATATCTTCGTTATGTGATCATGGATTTTAATGAGACTTGTATCATTCTTCATGGTATTATTAGGTCTATATCGTCAGCTAAAGAAAATCCTGGGGTGGACTATCCCTTTAAACAATTTCAAATTCTCTGTTATTGGTATTAGCGAGACATGGCTACATGAAAATTCCCCAGATTTGTTTAATTTACCAAATTATAACTTGATAAGGGCAGATCGCAAAGGAAAAAGAGGCGGAGGCGTGGCCTTCTACATTGCTGAAAAACTGAAATTTAAGATCCGTTCCGATGTGAAACTGTTACATGCAGAGACTTTATTCATAATTGAAAACACAGGATTTAAGAATATCATCATAGGTTTGATTTATAGACCGCCAGGCTCTAATCTTGATTTATTTTAAAAGGAACTTGAGCAATATCTCTATATAATAGGTAATGAAAATAAGCATACTTTTATTCTTGGAGATTTTAATATCAATTTCTTACCCTCAGTCGTCAATAATAACTCAAACAATTTTATGAAACTTATGTACTCATTCGGCTTCCATTCATTCATCAATAAATCCACCAGAATTAACCCATATTCATCAACTCAAATTGACAACATTTTTTCCAACGTACATAACAACATGAATAACAAAATGATAGGAGGAATTCTATGCTCTGAAGTTTCAGACCACTTACCAATATTTTTAACTTGTGAATTAAAACTACCATGCCCCAAATCATTAAACCAACGTACATATCGAAAAGAATCTAAACGTAATATTGAATTAATGAAGCAAGACTTATTAATTGAGGGGTGGGAGGATGTATACAATGAAGCTGACGCGAACATATCATATAATCTCTTGAATAATAAATTACAACATTATTATGAAAAAAATATTCCCATAGGTAAAGTAAAAAATAATAGAAAAACCCCCAAACATCCTTGGATAACAAAGGGTTTTTTGAAATCAATACAGACACGTAATCGCCTTTACAAATCACATTTACACAATCCTACTGAAGCCAATTCAAAAATGTATTATGCTAATATAATAAAGGACGTCAGTTCAAATACTAATGCAACATGGAAAGTCATCAAAGAGGTAATGGGAACTAAGGCAAATCCCCCACCTACTGATGATATGACTTTAAATGGTTCTAAAGTTGACTCTTCCCTTCATGCAAACTCATTTAATTCATTTTTTACAAACATCGGACCCGAACTTGCAAGCAAGATTAATAGCCGAAATGCGCATTTCACGGATTATCTCCCCCAACCTAATCCACATTCTCTGTTCTTGAGCCCTACGAACCCCACCGAAATTATCAATATTACACGTTCTCTTAACAACTCCAAATCTCACGGGCATGATAGAATTAGTGTGTCTCTTTTAAAAGAAATAATCCACCCACTTGCTAACCCTCTTAGTCACATTTTCAATAAATCATTATCACAAGGTGTTTTTCCGGACTTATTCAAAATCGCCAAAATCAATCCAATTTTCAAAAAAGACAATCCTCATGAAATTACGAATTATCGCCCCATATCTCAACTCCCAAGTATATCCAAAATTTTTGAAAAAATAGTATATAATAGACTCTATGAATTTATCAACAAACACAATTTGCTAACTTCTAATCAATATGGCTTCAGAAAAAATTACTCAACAAACCTGGCTTTAATCCAAATTTATGATAAAATTACAAACGCCATAGCTAACAAAGAACATGTCATTGGTATATTTTGTGACCTCAGTAAGGCATTCGATACACTTAATCACGATATTTTACTTTCAAAACTTAATTATTATGGTATACGAGGTCAATCACTCCTTTGGTTTAAAGATTATTTAAGAAATCGAAGACAATATGTCACATTTAATGGTTATGACTCTGACTCACTTTTAGTTCAATGTGGTGTCCCTCAAGGCTCCATTCTAGGCCCACTGTTATTTCTGCTATATGTCAATGACATTATTAATACATCCTCCATTTTATCTTTTGTATTATTCGCCGACGACACAAATATCTTTTTTTCTCATAAAAATCTCACTTCCTTAAACAACATATTAAATCATGAAATAAACAAAGTATCACAATGGTTTAAAGCTAACAAACTATCTTTGAACACAAAAAAGACCCACTTCATCTATTTTAAACACCATTCTCATATTACTGATACTCCAACAATTCACTTACAGATTGACGGCATGCCATTAGAGCAGAAAACTCACTCTAGATTTGTAGGTGTTATCATAGATCAAACTTTATCTTGGAATGAACATCTGCACCATATCATAACAAGTATCTCAAAAAGTATTGGAATAATTTCCAAGTTAAGATTTATTTTACCTCATAAAACTTTATTTTTATTGTATAATTCGTTAGTACTCCCATATATAACCTACTGTAACGTTGTTTGGGCTAGTTGTGGTTCTACAAAGCTGTCTCCTATTTTTAAACTACAAAAGAGAGCAATTCGCATTTGTACAGGATCGCATTACTTGGCCCACACCGATCCTTTATTTTTTAAACAAAAAGCACTAAAAATTGCCGACTTATATACTATTCAAATAGCTATCATTATGTTTAAGTATATTAATAATCTGCTCCCTTCGTCTTTTGATGACATGTTTAAGTTCAATAGCTCTGTCCATACCTACCCAACTCGCATATCCGGAAAATTTCATCTCACTAACCCAAGACTGTTAATTGCCTCTAAATCAATTCGTCATCATGGTCCAGACATCTGGAATAATCTTTCAGACAATATTAAATCTTGTTCGACCATATACTCCTTGAAAGCCACTCTAAAAAAAACTATCATTCAATCGTATGAATCCCATACTGCAAATTAATATATTCACATAAATATTCACATTCGTCATTCAATATCCTCATTTTACTCAACTGCTACATACAGCACCAGCACCTGCACCTGCAATGCACCCACTTGACCAGTAAATATCAATTTCAGTCACGAATCTTTTTATGAGGCCGCCATCAATTTCAAGCCTTACCGCTCACGATGGCGGTCTCCTGCGTTCATTGATTGGATTATATATTATATTATATGTGTTATATTATATTATATTATATGTGAGAGTATCTATAGGTGTATATGTGTATGTGTATGTATGTATGCATGTGCTGTGTATATGTATATATATATGTATATGTGGGTATATATCTGTAAAAAAAAAATTAAGCTCACTTCCTTATTATGTATTCATTATGTATCATGACTATATTGTTTATCTTATGAATTGTTTTGTATATTATCTTTGTAAACACATTTTATATTATGTATTGTATTATTTTGAACGCAGAAATAAAAGCAAACAAACAAACAAACATTAAATTATTATTATTTTATACCTTATTTGTGACACAGGGGTCACGAATTGGCGTGGGGTCCAGGGGGTGGAGCCCCCGGAAGCTCAGGGGTTTTGGGCAATAAATAACGGTCAGATGAGCATATTTTTTATATCTATTTGTGACACTGGCAGGACACAAATTGGTGTTGGATCCAAGGGGCGGAGCCCCAAGAAGGTGAGGGGTTTTATACATCAAATTATCGTCAGATGAGCATATTTCGTCGCTGTTTTCACGAAGTGACGGTAGTGAAAAAAAATTGCATTCACTTTGCGTTACGATTTTCCTCACTACCGTCACTTCGTGAAAACAAGGACGATTTATATATCTATTTGTGACACTGGCAGAACACAAATTCTTCTTCCTCTTCCTCTTCTTTCTTTCCTTTTATCTTCTCTTTCCCTCTCCTTCTCCAACATAAGATGCAAGACGGATATAATTATATCGACTCACCTTCTTTCCAAGAACCATACGGGCCTGAAATCCCCCCCCCCCCAGCATCTTTGCCTGCGACGCAGTCGAAACCTTCAAAGCCAGACTCTGGGAAGCCATCCAAGGGGGTAATATAATCATAGTCCCTCCCCACAACTGCAATGTGGTGGGACTTAATTCTAAAATGTTCTAGAAGCAACAAACACTCTCTCTCGAACAATAACGTTCTTATTGGTCATCTTTTTATCCCTCTTGAGGATCAGGACCAGGATCAGAACAGATTCTCTCTCTCTCTCTTTTATTGTTTTTTTGGCGGGGAGGGGGGGGGGGGGGGGGAGGGAGGAGCCAAGAGCCCTTCGCCCCCGTTTCCCTCTTTTCTTATTCTTTTTCCTCTTCTTTCTTTCCTTTTATATTTTCTTTCCCTCTCCCTTCTCTCTCTCTCTCTTATTTATTTTTTGGCGAGGGGAGGCAATAGCCCTTCGCCCTTCCCCCGTTTCCCTCTTTTATTCTTCTTCCTCTTCTTTCTTTCCTTTTATATTTTCTTTTCCTTTCCCTTCTCTCTCTCTCTCTCTCTCTCTTATTTATTTTGTTGGCGGGGGGGGGGGGGGGGGAGGCAAGAGCCCTTCGCCCTTCGCCCTTCCCCCGTTTCCCTCTTTCCTTCTTATTATTTTTCCTCTTCTTTCTTTCCTTTTATATTTTCTTTCCCTCTCCCTTCTCTCTCTTTCTCTTATTTATTTTTTGGCGAGGGGAGGCAAGAGCCGTTCGCCCTTCCTCGGTTTCCTTCTTTTATTGTTCTTCCTCTTCTTTCTTTCCTTTTATCTTCTCTTTCCCTTTCCCCTTCCCTTCTCTCTCTCTCTTATTTTTTTTTTTGGCGGGGGGGGGGGGGGGGGTTGGAGGCAAAAGCCCTTTGCCCTCGTTTCCCTCTTTTCTTCTTCTTCCTCTTCTTTCTTTCCTTTTATCTTCCCTTTCCCTTTAACTTCTCTCTCTCTCTGATTTATTTTTTGGCGGGGGGGGGGGGGGGGGCAATTAGAGTCCTTCGCCCTTCCCCCGTTTCCCTCTTTTCTTCTTCTTCCTCTTCTCCCTTTCCTTTTATATTTTCTTTCCCTTTCCATTCTCTCTCTCTCTCTCTTATTTATTTTAGGAGGCAAGAGCCCTTCGCCCTTCCCCCGTTTCCCTCTTTCCTTCTTATTCCTCTTCTTTCTTTCCCTTTCCCTTCTCTCTCTCTCTCTCTCTTATTATTTTTTTTGGCGGGGGGGGGGGGGGGGGGTGGGGAGGTAAGAGCCTTTCGCCCTTCCCCCGTTTCCCTCTTTCCTTCTTCCTCTTCTTTCTTTCCTTTTATATTTTCTTTCCCTTTCCCTTTCCCTTCTCTCTCTCTCTCTCTCTTATTTTTTTTTTTTTGGGGGGGGGGGTGAGGAGGCAAGAGCCCTTCGCCCCCCCCAGTTTCCCTCTTTCCTTCTTATTCCTCTTCTTTCTTTCCTTTTATATTTTCTTTCCCTTTTCATTCTCTCTCTCTCTCTCTTATTTATTTTAGGAGGCAAGAGCCCTTCGCCCTTCCCCCGTTTCCCTCTTTCCTTCTTATTCCTCTTCTTTCTTTCCCTTTCCCTTCTCTCTCTCTCTCTCTCTTATTTATTTTTTTGGCGGGGGGGGGGGGGGAGGTAAGAGCCTTTCGCCCTTCCCCCGTTTCCCTCTTTCCTTCTTCCTCTTCTTTCTTTCCTTTTATATTTTCTTTCCCTTTCCCTTTCCCTTCTCTCTCTCTCTCTCTTATTTATTTTTTGGCGGGGGGGGGGGGGGGGGGAGGAGGCAAGAGCCCTTCGCCCCCCCAGTTTCCCTCTTTTCTTCTTATTCTTTCCTTTTATCTTCCCTTTCCCTTTCCCTTTTTTCCTTCTCTCTGTCTCCCCCATCAACATAGTAATAACAAAAGAGACCACTCTGTAATCAAGACCATTCCATTTTATTTAATACATTTTCGATATACTTAAATTGGCAACTAGGTCTATTACCTTTAAATTTGTCCGAGATCCTCATTTTAAACGACTGATGCGAAAGACTAGTCGACGCACCCTTTAGAGAAAAGCCCCCCCCCCCGCTTTTATCGAAAGGGTGTGTTAAAACGGTACTCCGCTCTCAACGCACCCTTTCGAGAAAAGCCCCCCATCTTTTATCGAATGGGTGCGTTGAGCACACCACACCGCGCCGCGCCGCACCGCACCCTTTCGATGAAAGCCTTGTATCTAGTACCACATACTAATCCTTTCTGTGGTATCTGTTACCACATGTTAATCCATGTGGTACTACTGGCGTGTGGTAATTCTGTGAATATTCTGTATGGTAACCGGTGTGTGGTAGTCCTGTGGTATTCCTGTGGTAACTGGCGTGTGGTAACTATTCTGTATGGTAACCGGTGTGTGGTAATTCTGTGGTAACTGGCGTGTGATAATCCTGTGGTACAGTCCTGTGGTAATCATATATTACCACAGGACATTTTTGTAAGGGGGGGGGGGGGGGGGGCGTACGCGCCTGCCTTTAGGTGCAAAAACATGGTAGGTCCGTCGGATTAAAAAAAAAAAAAAATTGTCCTTTTTTTTTCTCACTCTTTGGGCTGATATTTCTTAGTTTTTTTCCTCTAAAAAGCGGTAATTTTTTTTTTTTTAAAAGCCTACCGTAGATTTCAAGACTTTGGGGTCGGTCGCAAAATGCCAGATGCTAAAATGGTCAAAATTATGCCATAAAGCATAATTATGCCAGATCCTGGCAACGTTAATGAGACTGTCTACACTGCACTATACTCCGCGCGAACGTGATAAGTACTGAAAAGACAAAAACGCGCAGTCGGGGATTCCCCTTTTATTCCCTCAGTTTCTTTTTGTGTCTCTATCCGCCGCGCCCAAATGTACATTCGCCATTTTCTGCCGGAAATTTGCACGTACACTAGCCACGGCCACGCACGCCACCTCGTTCTTTCTTCAGTTTCAGTAGTTTTAGTCTGTCGATGACATACTATACGCTTACATATATGTGTTTTACTTGCACTGGAATTGGCAATGGCAGTTTTACTATGAACTGACAAGTGCTTTGTTGTCCACACACCTGCACCACTCCTTTCAGTTACTCGCCTCAGATCATCTACCATCCCGCCCATCCCGCTCGGCCCGGCCCGGCCCGGCCCGGCCCGGCCCGGCCTCCGTATCTCAGCTGAGCTAAGCTAAGTGAGCTGTCAAATAGAGCTGGAGTACTCTGTCAAGTGCCAAGCCCAAGACATATGCTTGCAGTCTTTATTAACCTGATCAGACTAAAAGAAGGTTAGTGTATTTCAAATAACCATGTTGTATAGCCCATAGGAAAGAAATGAGCCTGCCGCATACTCCTGCGGCAGACTTGCCGCAGATCTGCAGCAGACCTGCCGCAGACAGTCATCTTTTTCACATGCAAATTAGTTTTGCAGCAGACTTGCTGCATACTCTTTCAGTATGATGAAGAGTCTGCGGCAGGTCTGCCGCAGACTTGCTGCAGACCTGCCGCAGACCTGCCGCATACTCTTTCAGTATGATGAAGAGTCTGCTGCAGACCTGCCGCAGACTCTTCATCATGAATATTTATATCTCATATAGACCTGCTGCAGACCTGCCGCATACTCTTTCATATCCAGTACGTGGCAATAAAGTATGCATGTAGAAGAACCAGTGATAAACTGATTGATACTTCATAATCGATATTGGCAATATCGATATTTCCAATTAGGTAATACCAACATATATAGATATTACCAATTAGGTATATTCTATTCTCAATTGTATTAACTCCATCACATATATAGATCATTTGAAGTGTATTTAAGAGTAACATTTAAAGTGACATTGGCTCGTACACATATATATACTAAATATGTATATTGTTTCTTGGTTAGTAATCATATAATCAATATCAATCTATTGCTAAAACGTGAATGTAATTGTAACATGATCAGACAAAATAATCTATTGGTTAATAATGGCAAAAGGAAAATAGAAATCACAAAAATGATGTGCATTGTCTTAATTTGCTTAACAAATCATGATAATGTGTATTTTTCTGTCACACGTGTAAAGTAATAATGAATATGCATGAGATGATTGGTTTCAATTGGTTTCAATTGGCCCTATTAGACTTTAATGGGATTTCAATTGGACCAATCTGCCCCATTAGACTTTAAAAGGTTTTCAATTGTATATTGGACCAATTGAAGTCCAACTTCAGGCCAATTGGGGTCCCTTTAAAGTCTAATGGGGCATAGGCCAATGGGGCCAATGGGCCCAATTGGTCTCTTATGGTACCAGTTGAACTTGATGCAAATTGTTTGGTTTGACAGAATTAGCTAAAAAGACAATTAACAGTGCTTATTAACACAGGATTTTACAAGATCATGGGCTCAGCCTGCAACCTCATATGGTACTGCATGTCCTACAAAATGGCCGCCTATAGCCTTGCTTCAGACTGTATAATTTCCCACTTTTCTGTGGCAGACCTGCCGCAGACTGTTCATGTGGCGTACTGGTATGCGGCAAGTCTAGAGCAAAGTTTCATCCTGCCGCAGATCTGCCGCAGACTGTTCCTGTGGCATACTAGTAGCTTTGACGTTGCATTAAATTATTAGAGAAAGAAGACAGTTCGTTGTACCTTTCTCGACCCCTCATCCTTGTCTGAATTCAGCCCCCCCCCTCCCTCCTACGCGAAGCGACGATTCGTTGTACCTTTCCCGACTCTTAATCCTTAATTTGAACTCAGTTTCCCCCTTTCCGCGCGAATCGCGGAAGCTTTCACGTTTCATTAAATTATTAGAGAAAGAAGACGATTCGTTGTACCACTCTCGACTCCTTTTCCCTTTTTCTTCCTACGTCCTCTTACTTTTTTTTCTTCTCTTTCTCTCTCTTTTTTTGGGGGGGGGGGGGGGGGGGCGACCGCCTCCACCGCCCCCCCCCCCTGGCTACGCGCCTGTGTATAACGTCCCTGTGCACTTCAAAAGGGCTTCAGTAATTATTACCCTAGCTTTAGCTCCGTCAGCCATTATCAGACCTGCCTATGCCGTTTGGAATAAATTGGTTAAGGCAACTATTTACAGATGTATAGGCGTACAATGAAACTACAGATTCTGCTCTCATCAAGTCCTCGCTCCAAATGCTTACGTCACCTAGTGCACTGTGCCTATCTTTTACCATTAATTGCCTTCTCGCCCCTTAAGTTGCAACTTCTTTGTGGCGTCTTTACCCAACAACCAAACCCTTTTCAAACCACTAAGGTTGTTAAGAACCTAGGTTATTTATGTAGATTCTCGCAAGAGACAGTCATGCACATGATTGTGGAATGCCCTCTCTTCTTCACCGCGTGGTCGTCGTTTATTACCAGCCTACCACTATCCATCCAGGAGAGGATTCTCCCTCTGACACGTGATTTGATGTCTGCTGCACTCACAGATCTCATCGTTCTAGGGAGGATGACTGTTATCCCAGATTCTGATATTGGCCGAGCCAATTTGCACTTATATCACAATATCTCTTTATGCTTTATTCCTGTATTTCAGTCTTCTCGTGTTTCTTTTGTAAAGGCTATCACGAACAGTGCTCTTGTTAACCGATAACCTGTGCTTAAAGGGAACCAAAACCTTCATACTACCGGTAAGTTACTTTTATTGTAAAGTTTAAGATATTTGAAAAATATAAGTGAAAATTTGAACAAAATTGGGCAAGGAATAAGGAATAAGGAAGTTAGAGCTTTTGAAATGACTTGTCACTAGTGGGCGGTATTCAATTTGATGACATCATCTGTGGACAACTCTCCATGCCTTTTGTACATCAAATTTCATGTTTTTCCTTCTTTCTTATGATTGAGATAATCTACTCCCCTGAAAGCAAGATATAGAATGCAAAATGATATTCTACTTCACATGTTATGAAGTCGGATCAAGAACACAAATAAATACGAAGAAAACGAAAAAATTGTGAAATTTTATGTACAAAAGGGATGGAGAGTTGTCCACAAATGATGTCATCAAATTGAATACCGTCCTCTAGTGACTAGTCATTTCAAAAAGCTCTAACTTCCTTATTCCTTGCCCGATTTTGTTCAAATTTTCACTGATTTTATTCAAATCTTTTAAACTTTACAATAAAAGTAACTAGGTATGAAGGTTTTGGTTCCCTTTAAGCACATGTCTTCACTAAGCTGAGGAATTCAATAAGAAGAAGATGATGATGCTCATTTTGCGTTGTGAAAGAAACCCGGGCGCGCTGATTGATGACTACAGAACAATCACAAAATCATTGTTTTCTGACCAAAACCTTATGCTATTGTAAGGCTGTTATTAGATATAATGAAATGAAACTCTCAATGATCTACATGTATACTCCATCTGTTTTTTGTGCGTAATACAGATATTTCTGAATATTGTTTACATGTATTGTTGCCCATGTCATCACCATTTTCCAGAGAACTACACTTCTGTTGAACGAGAGGAACATCTTACACCATGGATGGATTCTACCTTCTCTATCTGCCCCTGATCCTCTTGATGAGATCTGGTGACGTTGAAACCAATCCAGGGCCTAACACTGCAGAAAGGTAAGCATATACTGGCTTTAATACTTTGAATCATCGCGTCCGGTCGGGTGGTTGTGTTACATGACCTTTCGTGAAACAAAATATCATGTAAAGATGCACGTTCAGGATGCGATCGTTCGTAGATTTGGTAACTCCACCACCCAACCTGACGCGATGACCTAATGATTCAAATTGAGCCGATTACATATTAGACTATGCTTGATACAGGTAATACATATTATGATCATAATGATAATAATAATAATCATCGTTAACATAATTGTCATCAATTCTAGAAGCTATAATAATGATATAAACATTATCATTATTATTTATTAAAAATAGTAGTATTTATTTTCTTCTAATATTTATTAATGTCAACATCATTATTATCACCATCATTATTGTATTTACTGCGAGACTCTTTTTCAATCGAGACTCGATTTTTGGGGAATGATTACCCTTGTCGCAACAATACAGCCCCCACCTGCAACTTGTGCCCAATTTAATTCAAATGTTAATATCACTGGTCATTTATTCTGATATCCCCAGGCTGTAATATTGCACTCTCTAGCACATAATACAAATTGTTAAGTGTCACGTGATAGCTTCTCACTAATATCCTATCGTTCCCAATTGATTTATTATTCACTTTACAGCACTGTCAGTGAAAAAGAGTTCCTGAAGCTGGCCCAGGCTATCCCTCCATCTTACTACGAGGCTGTAGGGATATCTCTAGGGATCCCCTTCGCTCAGCTACAGGCAATCCTGATTCAGACGTCGAATAACTATACCAATGCATTTGTGCACATGTTCATGAAATGGAATGTCAAGCAGCAACCTCCACACTCAAACAGACGACAACTTTTGGCAGACACACTTCGAGAGATTGAATTGGGAGGCCTATCGGACAGATTGCTCAATGAACCTCTAATTTCAGACAGCACAGGTAAACAGATACTAATTCCTGCATAGGACATGCATGTAGAAAACCGTCCATAACACTGAAGTAACCTTCTTACCATAGAGATAGTGAGTGCTCTGCGTTCTATACAATTGCCACAATTTACAGAAAGTGTCAAATTTTATCGGGCCCCACGCATGTTTTTATTTATCTAATTTATCTTTGTTAATCCTAGATATTCTTTTGGACACCAATGTAGTATAAGCACTTTTAGTGACAGCAGAATTCAATGTATGCCAGCTTTCTTTATGTGCACATGTTCTACAAACAAATTATATTCTTTTGCGTAATCCCATTATGATGTAACTGTAATTATGCATCCGCTAACCGAAGGTGGTGCCAGAGTAAACATGTTTCGGGATTGTCTCTCCATCCGTTCTGCTTTTTTGCTATCGCGATATCTCAAGAACCACTTAAGGTATGAACAATAGACTTGTTAGTAGTATGCTTCACCATAGTAATATAATCTTTATTAGATTTGGGTGATAGTGGGTCAAAGAGGTAATTTTTTGAAATTACCGGTACAGGTTTTAGCCTCATGATATGTCAAGAACCACTTGAGGTATGAACTTCAAACTTTGTGTTATCATGCATCACCAAAGTGAGTTGAAGTGATTAGATCAAAGGCCAAGGGCCTTTTTTTGGGGGGGGGGGGGTTGTTTTAGCCCCATTATTGCAATGTCTCGAGAATGGTTTGAGCCATGAATTTCAAATTTCGTGTTAGAATATGCATCACCATAGTGAGACAAACTGTTTATATTTTGGGTTAAGAAGGTCAAAGGTGAGCAAAATGAAATGATTATCACCATATCAATAACCACTTTAAACTATTTTAGCTGGAAATTAAAAAAGACTACATATGGTATGTGTCACCATAGGGAGACAAGCAATGATATGCTGGATTGTCAGGTCAAAGGTCAAAGTTTGTAAAGATTAATCAACATGTATTTATTTATATATATATATAGGCTTTTTGTTCTCGTAATATTTAGAGATTGATTCAAGCCCTGATCTGAACTGAATTTAGGCAGAGGCATACTGGAGATGCAGTCATATTTGTCTTGTTTTTTTCTTCAAAATAAGATGTGTGATCGTCAGGAAACTCTGCATTGCTGAAATATCCTAGGAAAAATAATTCCAGTGATATTCATCTACAAGGACATGTATACACAAATTTCTCGGATTTGAAATGCCCTTTAAATTGAATAAACTCATATAAAATCAGACAAACATATAGGACTTTGTGTCTTTGAGTATATGCACCTATATGCACACTATTTGCCTCTGGCCTTTACAATCCTTTCAGATGTATCAAAATATGTTTATGTGTAATCATGTGAATATGAAATCTTATGGATTATCTTTGTATTTTTAGGAGGGCCATTAAGACTGCTGAAATTACAGACCAAACCTCCTTCAGCTGAAGTTCAGACCAAACCACTTTCTCCTGAACTGGTTGAGCGGTGTACAAATGATTTCAAGTTCAAGTACAGGTCAACTGTCTGCAAGATCAGAGCTGATCCTCTCAATCCTGCTTCCATTGTGCAGTTTGAAGACATGCATACTAATCTCGTCTTACAAGAAGAACATGGGACAGAGAAGCGAATGCTAGATTACAATGATATCCTTGATCTTAAAGTCAATGGAGAGTTCCCCAAGCGGATCATGGTTCAGGGAGAGGCAGGGGCTGGAAAAACTACATTTTGTGCTAAGATTGCCTGGGACTGGATGGGAGGAAGGCAATTTAGTCACTTTGTGTGGGTCTTGATTGTTCCTCTACGGGAATTTAAGCAACACACTATTGGCGAGATTGCAAAGTCTTATCTGGCCAAAAACAATCCAGCAACGGTTTCTCAGATTACTGAGTATATCCGGTCAAATCCTGACAAAGTATTCATCGCATTCGATGGGCTAGACGAAGTCAGTGGCAAAATCATGAAGACAAAATCTTGCGAAGCACAGCCTACTGATCAAATGCAACTTCAGCCATCACAGCCAAGTGTCAACTCATCAGAGGCATATGGAAGCTCATCTGAGACTGGTGATATTGGACTTGTAGATATTCTTTGTTCAGATCAACTTGCCTCTTGCCCAGTCTTGGTGACCACTCGCCCATGGAGAGCAGTAGAGATTAGATCAGATGGGGATCTAATGAAGCTCTACACATTCATTCATGTTGAGGGTTTCAACAAAGAGAATTTGTCAGTTTACATTCACAAATACTTTCCAAAGAATGATGATAAAGCAAATCAGCTTATCCAGTTCACCAGTGACAATGATGTCATATCTGAAAACATGGCCCACTATCCTATATATGTAGCCATGTTGTGTCTTATGTGGAAAGAACTTGACGAGCAAAAACTAAAGGAAATGAAATCACTGAATTCTTTTTCTCAGATATTCAAAGAAATGATTGCCTTTCTAAAAGAACATTATGCACAGAAAATGGTGAAGAATGTAGGCAGCCCCTCACTTCTTGCCTTTTTGAAAAAAATTGATGAGCTCCTTGAACCGATTGCCAAACAGGCCCTCATTGGTTTGCTTAAAAATACCTTGATTTTCGATGAAGATGATTTCCAAATATGCCCGGAATCCAAGGACACTGCCTGTCGGGTTGGGATTTTGTCTCAGGAGGACAGAATTACCATTAGCATGGACATACATGAGAGGAATTCTCATGTGCAATTGCCAGTCTTCTTTCCTCACAAACTGTTTCAGGAGTACATGGCTGGAGTCCATCTTGCTTTCCTGTATGAATCAGATTGTAATGAATTCAACAGGCTGATTGAGCAAGTAGTGCTGCCAAGGAAGGAGGAGTTTAGGTATCTCCTGTACTTCACTGTGTCACAAAATAAAAGTATTGCAAACCATGTACTGAACTCTATGCAGCGGGGAATTCTTTCTGATTGGTCGGGCACAAGTGAAGAGTTAATGGTACATTTCTTTGTTGATGTAGTCTTTGAGAGTCAGGACCCAGATGTAGCAGCCTGGGTGAGGAACAGGGTTTTATCAATGACAAAAAAGCTGACCATATCCAGTGACATGACAGCGCACACTGTAGCTGGGTATGCTTTCATTGGACCACGTGTGGTAAGTTTAATCGTAGTTTGATAAACAAAATTAGTTCATCCATTTTTGTCTCGCCTGCGTAGCAAAAAGCGAGACATATGCGCCGCTTTTCCGGTGACGGTGGTGACGGCGTCAAATTTTATTATAATTTTGAAAGTATAAGTTCTTCTTTAATGAAACTTAGACCAAAGGGTTATCAAGTATTCCCAATCATGTGAGTAGAATTTCAGGTCACAAAATCAAGGTCAAAGGTCATTTCAGGTCAACAGACTTGGACTATGTTGTGGCATCATCATCGAAAACTTAACCTCAGGTTTAAGTTTTTGAAATTTTAATATAATTTTAAAAGTATAAGTTTTTATTCAATGAAACTTAGACTAAAGGGTTATCAAGTATCCCCAATCATGTGAGTAGAATTTCAGGTCACTAAGTTAAGGTCAAAGATATTTTTAGGTCTCCAAACTTAGACTTTGTTGTGGTATCAACATCAAGATTTTGAATTTTTATCATAATTTCAAACGAGTGTGTACAAAATCAATGAAACTTATACACAAGGGTTATCAAGTATCACAAATCATATGACGCAAATTTCAGGTCTCAAAGTCCAGGTCAAAGGTCATTTGGTCAGTAGACTTGGATTATGTTTTCACAATTTAATATGAGAATTAATAAATCCATTTTTATTATTTGTTCATATTCCATTACATTTATCAATCTTGGTACAAATTATAGTAAATAATTGTACTGATGATTCTTAGCCAATATTCACTTCAAAATGCTGATTATATTCAGAGGTTTCCTTTTTTTGTGGGGGGGGGGGGGCTGCTAATGGGCCACCCTGCCTATAAATAATATTGCAACTTCAATTTTTCATCATATCTAATTGCGTAATGCAGGCGAGACCGCCGAGAGCGTTTCCCTTGTTGTACAAGTTTCTCCTTTTATTTTGTTAGCGATTATCTTACAGTACAACAGTATAATTATCTTGACTAGCACATGTGCTATTATCCAAACCCTTTTACCAACCAATTATCCTTTATTGTATATCAAGAAGTTTCTCTTCGAGTATATCAAAGCATGAAATGTATTACTGCATTGCTGTTGGTAAATAAATCACCTCAAAGAGGTTTGAACAGTATTTATTTGGAAACTAGAACTGCAATCATAGAACAATATGCATTTTGACCCCATTGTCATCCAAGCTAATGTACTACAAGCATGTCACGCATTGTAATGTGATGCATAGCAAATTCAGCATTTTTTACAATAACCTTGTGATGATCTACGTCATGAAATTTTACCAAACTTGGCAGGCAGTTGTCAAGTAGGTTGATACACCTGTCTGCCAAGTTTCATAGACCTGGGTATAAACTACTGTAGCAAGTTTGCAAATTGAACACATGTTGAAGTTATTTAGGAATTTTCCTGAAAAGCATGGTTTTCAAGAAATATTTTTTGTAAAGTCGGTCAGGGGTAGGGTGCACTTTTTGTGTGTGCTGAAACGGGTATACCACAAACTAAATATATAAAAGAAGGGTATACTGATTAAGCCAGGCATGATCTAGGTATGGCCACATAAACACCCATTTTCAGAACTTTAGAGTGTGTTATTCATATCATGCGTGACCATTGTGTGAAATTCAGCAAAAAATGTGCAATGAAAATAAAAAGATGCTGTAAAAATTCAGACAGAAAGGACTTCATATGACAAAGTTATGGCGATATTTCTTTTCATTGGTCAATTTTTAAAGAATTTTAGTGGTTCTTAGCGAGTCAATTTTTAAAATTCAATTTAGTGTATGAAGCTTGGATTTTGAAGAGACATTTGTATGTCAACAGGGGCGTCAATCCTTTTTAAAATGTGTGTGTAGGGGGCAACGGGCAGATCCAGTTGATAGCGAGGGTGGCCGGGGGGGGGGGGGGGGCCCAATACGAGAGAAAATTTAGCGGCGAATCAGCTAGCTGGTGAATAGGCGGGGGGTAAGGATCAGTAATAATTTTGTTTTGCCCAATTCAGAAAAAAATATTTTGCGGCGAATCAGATTGCTAGCAAATAAACAGGGGAGGGGGAGGGGGGGGGGGGGTGCCCTTACTTTAGCAAAAAAAAAAAAAATTGTTACCTTTTTTTTAAAGGTACCATATTTTTTTGCCATAAATTAAGTAGAAAAGGTAATGCGTTTCACCAGACAAATTACATTTCTAGCTTCACAGATCGTCGGGTCCTGAAGGTGGAGTTCAAAATTATTATACGCTTTATTAAAAATGTAATAACACTTGCCCTTGCATTATACAAAACATGATAAAGGTGTGCGCCACGGGCAACAGGACGACACAGGGCTTGGTCGAAAACATCGGGGGACATTTGATATTGTGTCCACCCCCCCCCTTTTGAAAGCTTTTGGGGGGGGGGCATCGACATATCCTGTCCACCCCATGATTGACGCCCATGCACGTCAAAGATGAAGAGCAACTCTTGTACTATCTAGAGTAATTTGTGAGAAGTCTGTAGCATCTAGGATAGTGGAGATAGGTAGGCTGAAAGAAAGGCATGAAAACGGACCTGAAACAGTCAAAATATCTCCTGGATGGTCAGTTCAGTGCACACAATGGCATGGTGAAGAATATGTATACAAAATCTGAAACGAATAGGGATATAGAAAGGGATAACAAGCACTGGGTACAAAACGAATGTAATTTGGGTGGAAGAGGAATACAGAAAGAGAATTAAGAATGCACAAATTTACAAGGCATTGATTAGGACGTCAATGCAATTACATTGAAGCTATGTACTGGCACATGCATATAATATACCCGGTGCATCTACCGGTATATCTTTTAGGGGAAAGGGAACTTCATCAATAGTTTGCACATTTGCATCCCTTCCAAAAACATATCTCTTGCCTTAGTAAACTTCAAATTCTTGGTTTATAAATGTTTAACAGGGCACAAAGGAATCTGTTTGATATTCTTGGCCCTGTGTATAATTGGTGTTATTATCCCCTCGCCGACGAAGTCGGAGGGGATATAGAAACGCTGCCGTCCGTGCGCCCTTCCGTCCGTCCGTCCGTCCGTAACAAATTTGTTTGCCGATCAATTACTTCAGTTATGTTCAACAGATTTTAATGAAATTCGATATGAAGGTACATGATATCAAAATACAGGCTAAGTTCGATTTTGGAGTACGTGGGTCAATTGTCAAAGGTCATAGCTCATTAAATATGCGGAAAAAAAATCTGGTTTCCGATCGATAACTTTAGTAATGTTTGACGGATTTTAATGAAATTTGATACGAAGGTTCATGGTATCAAACACAGCTTAAGTTCGCTTTCGGAGTATGTAGGTCAAAGGTCATAGCTCATTAAATATGCGAATCTTGTTTCCATTTGATAACTTGAGTAATGTTTGACGAATTCTAATGAAATTTAATATAAAGGTACATGGTCTCAAAATACAAGTACAGCCTAAGTTAGATATCTGAATATGTAGAATATGCAAAAACACCTAATTATATATGTGAAAATGTGGTTAACTTACGTGCCTAGTAATATAATAGTTTAGTCCAATGGAGGTAACTTGTTCTGACGTATATAGGCCATTTGTACCCTGCGAGGGGATGCTACGCTTTGCGTTGACTTGTTAATATTGCTACTCTTAACATATTGGTACGTGTACATGATTACTGTAGATCAATTCATCCTATCTTCTCCTTTACTCTCCCTTGGTAAGACTGAACACATGTATGTGTTCATGCGGGGGGTATCAACATTTTACTTCTTTTCTCCTTTGCGAGCCTAGATTTTTGCTCCGTATCCACCCTTTTAATTTAATGATTGTAATCCTATTAACATTTATAAATGATTAAGATACGAGGCACCAAATGGTGTGAACTTTGAAACCTGTTCTTAGACTAAAACTCTCCTTTTATTTCATTAAAAAATTCTCTGTTGAGTACATGGTAAACTAAGATGAGATATTCCTACTGTTGCACAAATAGAATTTGATATGAAATGTCATGGCAATAGTTCTTCAGCCTGTTCCCCTATTTATTTCCTTTTCCCTCTTACTCTCTGTAGTTCTATTAGCACATCTAGGACAACCGCTCATGGAGATTACACTTGTATGCCTAACATGCAAGTAAACATCTGCATCCTATCACTAATCACTATGTCATTTAATTCAGGTTACACTTTGTACTGAGAGAGATTGTGGACCTACTGTGTCACTTGATGTGGCAGAGATAATATGCTCCATGCCATCCTTGAAGAAAGTTTTTCTACGAAGTGCATTGCATCATTGTTTTTTTGAAGCACTTGCAAGGAAAGGAAAAAAATTAAAGGTGAGCAGTTCATACACAATTGTGATGTACTGATGTATGTGTGAGTGTTTAATTTAATTTAATTCCATTAACATATCTTCCTTTTTCTAATCTACATTTTACTATTTTTTAATTCTTTTAAATGTCTCAATAATGCTGGTTCTTTTGACTGAAGAATTATATATCAATGGTATTTTCACTACGGCCGCAGCAGTGTTTAATAACGAAAGCCTTTAAAGGGCCACTCTAACCCAACTAACATAGCCTTTCAAAACATGAATACACCTTTACTTATTAATATTCCAGCCTCTGATTTTTCTGAAAATCTCTAAATTGACAAAAAATGATAATAACCATCCATTTTTCACAGTTCTCACGCTTACTGGGCTATGCCCCACGAAAAAAGGTAATACGGTCACGTGGCTTGATGACGCATTTGAAGTCATTGCTGGCATGTCCGATTCGATAATTTGATAATTAGGAATGAGGCATTTGCCAGAAACGTATCAGGATTATCAAGTGCATATTATTTTTCAGATAATTTTTTTTCTTCAATTAATATTGACTTTTTTAAAGACATGCATTTTAATGCCTAAATCACTGTCCTTTTCACCGGAGAAGCGCCTGCAGGGACGTCAAATGCGTCATCACTGAAACTGGGCTTTATTCTGAACATTCTGAGTCGTCATTTTTAAAGCTAGATTCCAGAATTATTGATGATTTCTGAGAAAAATCATTGTCATGTTCGGAATCTCTGTCCAAAATTATTCTACATGTACATGTCTTTTTTAGCCCGTTTTGGTGATAGTGGCCTCCAAGGGAGCATTGTTGGCCCCCTGTTATTTCCAATGTAATCTGGACAATGCATTGAGATGGTGTTCTAGAAATTGAATGGAACTAAATGCAAAGATAATGAAAGTAATGCCGATAGCAGGAATAAAGAAAAAAGATGTCAGTCTTCCATCTTACCATGTGAACGTAGATTATGTAGAGGTTGTAATCGAAATGAAGTATCTAGGGATAATATTAAACCACAAACTTTCCTGGGATAGTCATGTCACTTATACCGTCTCCCGTGCAAATAGAATTCTTGGTTTATTTACCTCTCTTTCTTCCGGTCTCTCCCTCTCAGCAATATTTGCTCTGTATAAATCATTGGTTCTCCCGATACTCAAATATGGTTTACCTGCCTAGAATCCCTACAATAGCTGTCTCTCAGATAGGACTAACCAATACAAATAGGTTGGAAGCCCTATAGAAAATTCATATAGAAATAAAATAAAAAGATAACACTTTTACTAAATAATCCTCTCTATAGAATCTTTAATGTTTTCTTTCTCTCAGCAGACAAAAACTGAATTTATAATAAAATCTATTCAATATTTTTTTCTTGAGAATGTTATTATGAATGCAACTGTAATTAATGGAATGTCTATGAAATATTAGAAAACAGTCAGAAACTAGTAAATAACACATTTGCATGTATGTATGTGTTGCTTAAATATATTCACAAACAATGCAGGTCCAGATCCTTAAGCTTGATGGTGTCAAGTGTCCCACACCAGCCTCATCACATCACCTAGTAGAAGCACTGTGTTCTATGCCAAACTTGACTAACCTGACACTTGGAATGAATCTCAACGAGGAGTTCTACTCTACATTGAAAGAAAAGGCATCATCCATACAGGTATGTGTGTCCTAATGTAAATGTCATGGAGGGTCATTGATCAACAGAAACAGCAGTAATAGTGCACATTTATCTCTGTATTTTCTTCTTCCAAACACCCCTTTCTTAAAGGCCATTCACTTGGTATATTGGGTCAGTCATAAAACACAAAATAAAAGCGAACTACACAAGTACTAATTCAGCTGAAATTCAAGTGTGCATAAGATTGACATAGTTTTGATCAATAATCAATATCCAACCACTTCCAAGATTGATTGATACGAGAAATATGTACTTTAGTTATTAAGAGCCAATTTTAATAAAGACTTGAATTTACCAAATTGAACCATAGCAACAAATCTCTTGCCTTAAGGGTCTTGTTCACATGAAATTCAGTGTCATGAATACCTGTAACAAATGAATGGCAAATGTATATTTATGGGTATTTATGAATTTTAGTGTTATTAGGAGTAGGACTTATCAATGCAAACAGGTTGGAAGCCCTATAAAAAAAATACATATAGAATTTGAAAGAAATCGCTCTTACTCAATCATCCTCTCCAAAGAAACTTAAGTGTATTCTTTTTCTCAGACAAAAATTGAATTTGAAAATAAAATCTATTCAATACTTTTTCTTCAGAATGTTATTATGATTACAACTATATAATTAATGGAATGTCTATGAAATATAAGAATACAGTCAGAAACTCGTAAATAAAACATGCATGTATAGATGTGCTGCTGAAATATATTCATTAACAATGAAGGTCCAGATCCTCAAGCTTGATGGTCCCCAGTGTCCCACACCAGCCTCATCA
This sequence comes from Strongylocentrotus droebachiensis, assembly GCA_035222895.1. NCBI lineage: Eukaryota > Metazoa > Echinodermata > Echinoidea > Camarodonta > Strongylocentrotidae > Strongylocentrotus > Strongylocentrotus droebachiensis. Next base: position 44,435 of record JAVYIG010004171.1, on the reverse strand, counting down.
TATCACCTAGCCGAAGCACTGTGTTCAATGTCAAACCTGACTGACCTGACACTTGGAAGGAATCTTCATGAGGAGTTCTACACCACATTGACAGCAAAGGCATCATCCATACAGGTGTGTTTTTCCTAATGGAAATTACATGGTGTCATTGATCGACAGAAATGGCATTAATAGTCATATGGTGCACAGGTATATATGTTTTTTTTTTCTTCTTCCAAACACCCTTTTATAAAGGCCATTCACTTAGTATATTTGAACCGTCATGAAACATGAAATAACAGCAAATTACTCATAAACTGATTCTCTTGATATTCAAGTGTGTATTAAAGATTGACACTGTTTGGCTCAAAAATCAATAACCAACCTTTTTCAAGTTTGATTAAAAGTAAAAATAAGTCATTTAGTTTTTGTAGAGCCAATTTTAATAAAAGCTTGAAATTACCAAACTGAACCATAGCAACTATTAACCTCCTGGCTAAGAGGTCTAGTGCACATGAAATCCAGAGTTAGGAATACCTTAATACATTAATAGTAAATGTATATTCATGGGTATTATTAACTTTGGTGTTAGTAGGAGTAGGAGTGATCAATGCAACAGGTTGGAAGACCTATAAAAAATACATACAGAATTTACAAAATATTACTCTCACTAAATCATCCTCTCCATAGAAACTTTAGTGTGTCCTTTTTCTTAATAGACAAGGATTGAATTTGAGAATAAAATCTAGTCATTAATTTTGTGTGTGAATGTTATTATGAATAAAATTACTGGTATGTAATAAATGGAATTTAAATGAAATGTAAGAAAACAGTCATAAATTAGTTAAATAAAACATGTGCATGTATAGATGTGCTGCTTAACTATATCCACAAACGCGGCAGGTCCAGACTCTTAAGCTTGATGTTGTCAAGTGTCCCACACCAGCCTCATCACATGGACTTGCAGAAGCACTGAGTTCTATGCCAAACCTGACTGACCTGACACTCGGAAGTATTCTCAATAAGGAGTTCTACTCTACATTGAAAGCAAAGGCATCATCCATACAGGTTTGTGTGTCCTTATGTTCATGTCATGGAGGGTCATTGATCGGCAGAAACAGCAGTAATATTTATTTTGTCCACATGTATATAGGTTATGTTTTTTTTCTTCCCAAAACCCTTTTTTAAAGGCCATTCACTTGTATATTTGGACAGTCAAGAAACATGGAATAAAAGCAAATTACACATGTACTGATTCAGTTGATATTTAAGTGTGTATAAGATTGACATTGTTTTGATCCATAATCAATAACCAATCTTTTTCAAGTTTGATTGAAAGTAAAAAAATATGTCATATAGTTTTTTTAGAGCCAAGTTTAATACAGGCTTGAAATTACCAAACTGAACCATAGCAACTAACCTCCTGGCTAAGAGGTCTTGTGCACATGAAATCCAGAGTTAGGAAAGCCTTAATACATTAATAGCAAACGTATATATTCATGGGTATTATTAATATCAGGATTTGTAGGAGGAGGACTTATAAATGCAAATAGGTTGGAAGACCTATAGAAAATACATCTGGGAAGAGGTTAAAAATAATTTGTGAGCGTTATCGTTGTTATTATGCAAGTGTGGAAAACATCAAATAAAAAGATGTTCCCTGAAAAGGATGGCTCTTCAAATGTCTTGATATTCTAAATATGGCATGTAACAGCATAAAAATTCGGGACAGATTTTTATACCACATGTTCATGTAGTCCCATATAAATATTTATGTGTACAGTGCTTGTAACTCTACTAAGACTTGGCTGAATTTGTTATCATTTTGATGATTCCAGGACCTTGCAGTTCACAACAATGCTTATATGCTACATGATCAACATTTCCTGATCGATTCCACACCGTTTCTTTCACAATGTAATCGCATGACCAGAACTCAACTTTATATTTAACCATATTCACAAACAATGCGGATTTAGATCCTCAAGCTTGATGTTCTCAAGTGTCCCACACCAGCCTCATCACATGACCTTGCAGAAGCACTGTGTTCAATGCCAAACCTGACTGACCTGACACTTGGAAGTATTCTCAATCAAGAGTTCTACTCTACATTGAAAGCAAAGGCATCATCCATACAGGTTTGTTTGTCCTAATGTCAATGTCATGGAGGGTCAATTATCGACAGAAACAGCAGTAATATTTAGTTGTCCAGATGTTTATATGTTTGTTTTTTCCAAACACCCTTTTTTTATACCACATGTTCATGTAGTCCCATATAAATATTTATGTGTACAGTGCTTGTAACTCTACTAAGACTGGGCTAAATTTGTTATCATTTTGATGATTCCAGAACCTTGCAGTATACAACAATGCTTATATGCTACATGATCAACATTTCCTGATCGATTCCACACCGTTTCTTTCACAATGTAATCGCATGACCAGAACTCAACTTTATATATCACCAAATTCACAAACAATGCGGATTTAGATCCTCAAGCTTGATGTTCTCAAGTGTCCCACACCAGCCTCATCACATGACCTTGCAGAAGCACTGTGTTCAATGCCAAACCTGACTGACCTGACACTTGGAAGTATTCTCAATCAAGAGTTCTACTCTACATTGAAAGCAAAGGCATCATCCATACAGGTTTGTTTGTCCTAATGTCAATGTCATGGAGGGTCAATTATCGACAGAAACAGCAGTAATATTTAGTTGTCCAGATGTTTATATGTTTGTTTTTTCCAAACACCCTTTTTTTATACCACATGTTCATGTAGTCCCATATAAATATTTATGTGTACAGTGCTTGTAACTCTACTAAGACTGGGCTAAATTTGTTATCATTTTGATGATTCCAGAACCTTGCAGTATACAACAATGCTTATATGCTACATGATCAACATTTCCTGATCGATTCCACACCGTTTCTTTCACAATGTAATCGCATGACCAGAACTCAACTTTATATATCACCAAATTCACAAACAATGCGGATTTAGATCCTCAAGCTTGATGTTCTCAACTGTCCCACACCAGCCTCATCACAGGACCTTGCAGAAGCACTGTGTTCTATGCCTAACCTGACAGACCTGACACTTGGAAGTATTCTCAATCAGGAGTTCTACTCTACATTTAAAGCAAAGCCATCATCCATACAGGTTTGTGTGTCCTAATGTTAATGTCATGGAGAGTCATTTATCGACAGAAACAGCAGTAATATTTAGTTGTCCTGGGCCCCGTCTTACAATGAGTTGATATCAATCGTAACTTATTTGCAATTGATATCAATCGCAACTATGTACATAAGAGATAGGAGACTGCAAACTTGCGATTGATTGGAGGACTCTTTGTAACACGGGGCCCAGATGTATATATGTCTGTTTTTTCCAAACACCCTTTTTTAAAGGCCATTCAATAGGTATATTTGAACAGTCATGAACCATGGCGTTGTGGCGTGCGCCTGTAATCCAGCTAACAGTGGAAGTTACAAACTGATTCAGCCGAGGACGCAGGTTCGAAATTGAGTCACGTCTTTCGGATGGTGACCTTTAAAGGTCGGTCCCCAGACGTAAATAATCATATCTGATTGATACACGTCTGTAAAAACACAATACACACACACATGGAATAAAGCAAATCACACATGTACTGAATCAGTTGATATGCAAGTGTATTTAAGATTGACATTGGTTGGCTCAAAAATCAATAACTTACCTTTTTCAAATTTTATTGAAAGTAAAAATAAGTCATATAGTTTTTTTTTGAGCCAATTTTGACAAAGGCTTGAAATTACCAAAATGAACCATAGCAACTAACCTCATGACTAAAAGATCTTGTGCACATGAAAAACAGAGTTAGGAATACCGTACTACATTAAAAGCAAATGTATAATCAGGGATATTATTGTATCACCCGGCATGGGTACTTTGGATTCAGTAGCGTTACGCCGCCGCGTCCACCGCATCATATTCTTGTGTGCGCTCTAACCGCCACATTCCTTGACGGATTTCTTTCAAATTTTGTATGGAGGTGTATCGTATAATCTCGACACCTATAACTTTTGGTGTTCCGTCTTCTATAGGGTAAAAGGCCATATTTTTGTGGATGGTTTGTGTGCGCTCTATAGGCCACATTTCTCAAGGGATTTCGTTTAAATTTTAAACGAAGGTGTATCTTGGTATAATCTACAAGCTTTCATATTTTGGTGATGTTCCCTTGGGTGTTCCGTCTTTTATAGGGTCAAAGGTGATATTCTGATAGGTGACTTGTGTGCACTCTAATGTGCAGTCTAACTGCATCAGTCCTTGACGGATTTATTAAAAAATTTGTATGGAGGTGTATCTTGGTATAATCTACACACCTATAATTTTTGGTGATGCTGCCCCCAGTGTTCCGTCTTCTATAGGTTAAAAGACCATATTTTTTGGAATGGTTTGTGTGTGCTCTATAGGCCATATTTTTCAAGAGATTTTGTTCAAATTGTTAACAAAGGTGTATCTTGGTATAATCTACAAGCCCATAGATTTTGGTGATGCTGCCTTCAGTGTTCCGACTTGTATAGGGTCAAAGGTCATATTTTGTTACATGTCTTTGTGGCACTCTAGTTTGCGGTCTAACTGCATCATTCCTTAACTGATTTCATTCAAATTTTGTATGGAGGTGTATCTTAGTATGATCTACACACATACAACTTTTGGTGATGCTGCCCCCAGTGTTCAATCTTCTACAAGGTCAAAAGTTCATATTTTGGTGGGTGTCCAGTGTGCGCTCTGCATGTCATATTTCATGACGGATTTCTCTCAAATTTTGTATAGAGAATAAGAAATGTTATCTTGGTACAATCTACACTTCTGGGCGATGCTGCCCTCATTGTTCCGTCTTTAATATGGTCAAAGGTCATATATGTCTTGTATTCGCTCTAAATGCCACATTTCTTGACAGATTTATTTCAAATGTTGTATGGAGGTGTGTCTTAGTAGAATCGACACATATTTGGTGTTTGTGATGCTGCCACCTGTGTTTCGTCTGTTATAGGGTCAAATGTCATATTTTGGTGGCTGTCTTTTGTGCGCTCTAACTGCCGCATTTCTTGACAGATTTCTTTCAAATTTTCCACAGAGATGCATTATACTCTAATATACACACATAGTGATGCTGCTCCTAGTCTGGACAATAGTCTGAGCTACTAGTGGCGATCTCTACGTCATCCTTTTGTTTCAGGGAGGGTAGAGGGGATCTTTGTCCCTCCTTCAAAACTAAGGATGATACAAAAACACTGCCACTGCCGGGGGATACATTCGCATTGCGCAGCAATACAGATTGCGATATTTCTAGTTACTTTCAGGATTTGTAGGAGTAGGACTTATCAATGCAAACAGGTTGGAAGACCTATAGAAAATACATATAGAATTTACAAAAAATCGCTCACACGTAATGATCCTCTCCATAGAAACTTTAGTGTTTTTTTTCTTCTCAATACCGGTAGACAAGAATTGAATTTGAGAATAAAACCTATTCAATACTTTTGTGTTTGAATGTTATTATGAATAAAACTATGTAATTAATAGAATTTGTATGAAATATAAGAATTCAGTCAGAAATTAGTAAATAAAACATATGCATGTATAGATGTGCTGCTTAAAGAGAAGGGTGAGGTCTGGGAAGAGGTGAAAAATATATAATTTGTGAGCATTATCGTCGTTATTATGCAAGTGTGGAAGAACATCAGATAAAAAATGTTCCCTGAAAAGGATGACTCTTCAAATGCCTTATTATTCAAAATATGGCATGTAACAGCATACAAATCAGGACGGATTTTTATACCACATGTTTATGTAGTCCCATATATAGGTTTCTGTGTTCAGTGCTTGTAACTTTACCAAGACTGGGCCAAATTTGTTATCATTTTGATGATTCCACAACCTTGCAGTACACACCATACCCAGGGGGCACAGCAGGTTCTTGAGACATGGACTGTTGTAAAAGGTTGTTGGGTAGTAATGTGTTCAGGAGACTTCCCCGCACAATTTCTAGGTGGTCTACCTTTGCAGTATGCTACTGGAAAAATGTGGCGGCCATTTTCAAAAATGGCCACCATGTTTAACTACTGTTGTATAATTCTGGGGATTACTTTTAACAGTACCTTATTTGACCATGTGTAGGGTGTCATATGAATGACAATTAAATTTCATACAAGATGATACCTGATTTGCATAACAATTTTGAGCCAAACATGTGATTTTAACCGATTATGATGCTAACTGACTTGAAACTTGCTGGAAAATTGTTCAGAAACATGGTTGATATCATATGCGAATTCCAAGTTTATTGCTTATGTAACTAAAAAGTTATAGCGCTCTAAAGTTGACACTTTTAGCCAAAATAGCAAATTTGGTTGCTAAGGGCTGTCTTCTCCTTAGCAACGGTAACATAGTGACATAGAAAATTGAATATATCGAGAGAAGATGCTATTACTAAGCAGATGACTACTTTGATAGGAAGTATAATGTCAGATGCATTCTCATCAAATTTTAAAGGGATTTTGTAACATTCTTTAAATGAGAGGAAATGGTGCTAAGGTAACGGTGACTTCAATGGTAGATGTACAAGTAAAAATAATCTAAAAGTTTGAGTGAACACGGACCATTATTTTCGATAACAAATTTGAAAAACTGATCTGATCGATTCCTTAATTTTCCCAACTATATTATTACAATTTAATTACATTTTAGGTGAATTTAAATCTTCACATAGCAATGAATTGGCTCTAAATACCATTCCAGACATTTAAGTGTTGACAGATCTTTAAAAGCCTGTCTTATGTCTTTTGTTCATGGAAAAAATGGTTGGGAAAATTCAAAAATGGTTGGAATAATTTACTGTTAATCACTGTTAGAGGAGAGGGTTTCGCACAGTGACACCTTCAAAGAAAACCGTAAATATCTTTGTCGATTTTTTTTTGCATGTTAGAGGGTTAGTACTAAGTACAGTAAAAGGAATATAATAATAACATTTCATACAAAAATTACGCAATTTTTTGATCAACCTTCAACAATGTTACCAAGTTACTTTAATGATGTATATTGCTTAGTTCCCGTTGCTATGGTAATATTATGCCTAGCAACCGATATATAATGTGTTCTCAGAGTCAAATTAGGATATAGGTCAGATAATACCTAAAATAAAACCTGTTGCAAGTGACAGACATCATTTGCCATCTTAAACATGTTCATATAGTGTTGTGGTTCAGAACTTTCAACCTACCCCCTCCCTCCATTGAAATGCCCCCCCCCTTCAAAAGTAATTTTGGGATGGGGGCAGTATGTTGTGAAGAACATGATGTGTGTTCATAAATGATACAGGCTATCGGTCAAGTGATACATAAAATGAGATCTGGATTCAGGTGATAGTCATGATTTTCAGTCTGAATCATGAATATAATGGGATGTAGTGTTCAGAATGTGCACCCTTTCCCGTTCTGTGACCCCCCCCCCACACACGCACATACACACTTCTAGAACAAAATTAGAGCAATTTGTACAAAGCTATATCCATAAAGTACATTGCAATCGAAAAATTGGTCCAGTATATTTTGTCAAGGTATCTTCACAATGCATTTTAAATCTAATGTTTAAGTTTGTCAATGTATTCCCACCCCCCCCCCCATCATGATTGAAAATCTGACCCCAAATATTTATTTTGTACAATAAATTCATTTACCTGCTATTAAGTGTAAGGTACTTCGAGGCATGGATTCAAATGATAGACTTGATAGATACTTGAAGGTTGGAATCAAATCAAATGATGAGTTGGAGTGGAGGCGGGGGGTGCAGCTCCCCTGCCCATTTTGAACTTATCCATTTATTGGGCAATCATCACCCCTCTTATCCGGGTAACCTGGCACATCCTCTGCCGACGATTACTCCGCTGACATTTATTCTGCAAAACAGGACAATTGCTCCGCGACATTTGCTCTAACTTTTAATGCCCCGCCGACTGTTGCTCCGCCGATTGCTCCGCCGAAAGTTGCTCTGACGACATTTGCTCCACCGACATTTGCCCCGGCCACACACTATTATAAAGTAAAGCTTCATAAGTATATAAGTATAAGTATAAGTATAAGAACTTATTGTCCTTTACAGGAAATTTGTTTTCCACTGGTTACAGAGTATTACGATACAAATATATACATGAAATATTACAGGACAGTGATAAACATAAACATTATGATAAACATACATAAAGAATGAGATAATATGTGAGTAAGCCACGGTATATATGGTGGTTATAGAGATAATATCAGATTCCATTTTACAAAATATGAAGCTAAATTATTTAATATTCATTGATTATTCCATAATAAATCTTAAAATGATAATAAATACATGAATTATTATTATTATTATTATTATTATTATTATTGATTACCATTTTCAATAGTATAATTAATACCGGCATCGTTATTATTGTTAAGTTTATTGATGACACATAAGTTGTAGTTACTGGCTCAAACGTTAGTAGATAGTTGGATGCAGTATTCATGGCATATACATTTATATTGATACATTACATGGTAGGTTCATAGTAATCAAACACGTTTTGCTTTGGAATTGAAAAGATGAATGGAGTCGGGGATAAAGGATCTTCGGAAACGTGCACGTTGGGTTCGTGGTGTGCACAGGCGTATATCAGATCTGTTATAATTGAAGTGCTCATTCAGTGGGTGCGAGGGGTCATGCATTATTTGTTTTACTTTAGAAAGGGCATTTTTCTGATACAGATCTTCTATGGATGTTAGATCGGCTCCTGTGATACGTTTTGCTGCCTTTCTGGGACGTTCGAGTAGTTTCTTGGCAGCAATTTTAGCGTTTGCATAATAGCAAATTAGGTTGAAGGTTAGGACACTCTGAATTAGGGACTTAAAGAACAGTTCTATCAACTTAACTGAAGGAAAGAAACCTGTAGAAAACGGACTGGATATTATTGAAAATACTATTCTCAATAAGAATGTACTACATGTACTACATTAGGTTACAATTCATAAGAAAAATAGAACTCAAGAAGGGGAGAAGAGAAGAAGTGAGGAAATGAAAGAAGAGTAATATCATGAAAGGAAAGAAAAGAGCTAGGAAGACAAGAAAAGGTTGTACAAAGGAAAAGGAGGAGCAAGAGAGAGAGAGAGTTTTGAGCGTTGGATCAGCTAATGTGCAATACATAAAAAAACAGATTTTGAGCGGAGTAATCATCTTTCGGTGGAGAACTTGCATAAGGAGCTATAACTTGATTTTTTTTAAAAATCAAACATGGGGAAGAGCAATTAATGGCTGAGCATTTGTCTTCCGTATGGCACTGTTTAGGCAGAGCAAGTGCCAGCAGAGCAATTTATTTCACTACTTGCCAGAGGAGCATTCATGTCTTCCACGAGGCCGCACTTTTTGAATCAGACAGCAATTTTATTGACAGCGGAGCATTTGTCTTAAACGGGGTCCTTTTGGGGAGGAGCAATAATAATTGTTGTAGTAGCCTTTGTATTTTACGGAGTACTTTTTGGGCGGAGCAAATGTCACTTCATGCGGAGCAAATGTCGGAGGAGCAAGTGGCGGCAGAGCAATTATCGTTGGAGCAACTGTCGGCGGGGCATTTGACGTTGGAGTAAATGTCGCATAATAACATTCAGGATCTTTGTGAAACACCCCCCAGATTCTCAAGCTTGATGTTGTCGAGTGTCCCACACCAGTCTCATCACATCACCTAGTAGAAGCACTGTGTTCTATGCCAAACTTGACTAACCTGACACTTGGAACGAATCTCAACGAGGAGTTCTACTCTACATTGAAAGAAAAGGCATCATCCATACAGGTATGTGTGTCCTAATGTAAATGTCATGGAGGGTCATCGACAGAAACAGCAGTAATATTTATTTGTCCACATGGATATATGTGGGTATTTTCCAAACACCCTTTTTTTAAAGGCAATTAACTTCGTATATTTGAACAGTCATGAAACATGGAATAAAATAAAATTACACATGTACTGACTCAGATGATATTCAAGTGTGTATAAGATTGACATTGTTTTGATAAAAAATAAAAAACCAACCTTTTTCAAGTTTGATTGAAAGTAAAAGTAAGTCATATATTTTTTAGAGCCAATTTTGATAAAGGCTTGAAATTACCAAAATTAACCATAGCAACTAACCTCCTGACTAAGAGGTCTTGTGCACATGAAATCCAGAGTTCGGAATACTGAAAAACATTAATAGCTAATGTATATTCATGGGTTTATTGATTTCAGGATTTGTATGCAAACTGGCTAGAAGACCTATACAAAAAACATATATAATTTACAAAAAAATCACTCTCACTAAATCATCCTCTCCATAGAAACTTTAGTATGTCATTTTTCTTAATTGACAAGAATTGAATTTGAGAATAAAATCTTTTCAATACTGTTTTGTGTGAATGTTATAAATAAAACTATGTAATTAATGAAATTTGTATGAAATATAAGAATACAGCCAGAAAGTAGTAAATTAAAACAATGCAGGTCCAGATCCTCAAGCTTGATGTTGTCGAGTGTCCCACACCAGCCTCATCACATGACCTTGCAGAAGCACTGTGTTCTATGCCTAACCTGACTGACCTGACACTTGAAGGTACTTACTATGAGGAGTTCTACTCTACATTGAAAGCAAAGGCATCATCCATACAGGTTTGTGTGTCCTCATGTTAATGTCATGAAGGGTCATTTATCGACAGACACAGCAGTTACATTTATTTTGTCCACATGTATATATGTGGGTTTTTTCCAAACACCCTTTTTTCAAAGCCATTCACTAGGTATATTTGAACAGTAGTGAAACATGGAATAAAATCAAATTACACATTTACTGATTCGGATGATATTCAAGTGTGTATAAGATTGACATCGTTTTGATAAAAAATCAATAACCACACTTTTTCAAGTTTGATTGAAAGTAAAAATAAGTCACATAGTTTTTTTAGAGCCAATTTTAATAAAGGCTTAAAATTACCAAACTGAACCATAGCAACTACCGGTAACCTCCTGACTAAGAGATCTTGTGCACATGAAATCCAGAGTTAGGAGTACCTAAATACATTAATAGCAAATGTATATTCATGGGTATTATTAATTTCAGGATTTTTATGAGTAGGAGTTATCAATGCATACAGGTTGGAAGACCTATACAAAATATAATTTACACAAAATTACTCTCACTAAATCATCCTCTCCATAGAAACTTTAGTATGTCATTTTTCTTCATGGACAAGAATTGAATTTGAGAATAAAATCTATTCAATACTTTTGTGTGAATGTTGTTATAAATAAAACTAGACCTGCAATCGTGGCACAACGATATGCGTGCAATGACGGGCAATATGGCACTAACGATCGTCTATACTAACATAATCATGCCCCTTGACAAATTATAAAAAACATTTATAGAAAAATAAAGGGGGCCAAAAGCGTGAACCCGATTTGCCCCATAGACAATGCGTGTAATGCATGGGCAGTAAACGTACAGGATCTGTATTATGACCGGATTGACTTTAAAAAAAAATGTCTCTTCATGGGCCGTATTTAGTATCATTGGAAAGAGAATTTCATGGTTGTTATTGTAAACTACTCTCCTTTTTTCTATGATAATCCTATTGAAACACGCGATTCAAAAAAGTTTTATAGGACAAAATGGCGTCTTAAATGACCCCCTGGACCAACTTTAAAAATCCGGCTTCAAGGTGCCCTGTGTATTGCAACTCAAAATGTCACTGCAAATTTTCAAGGAAAAAAGAGAACGTTAAGGGGGCGAAAAGCAGTCGGAAAATATGACGTTATAGCCGATACGTGTTATAATCGGGCGGAAACTCAGCGGAATTCGTAAAGTGACCCTTGTTCAAATGCGATTTACTCAAAATTTTATGTGTAAACATATACCATAATTGGTATCATTCAAAAGAGCACTTTATTGCGGTCAGTTTGACACCACTGTCATTTGCGCACAATGTATTGCACGCATTTAACGCGCTATTACGTAATGCATAGTAAATTCATCTTTTTTAGCAATAACTTTGCGCTGACAGCATTACAATTTACTAAACTTTGCCGACAGTTGTCCCATATATGGATACATGTGTCTGCTAAGTTTTATTGACGCAGGTCTAAGGATCGTAATTTTAGAGCAAGTTGAAGTTATTTTGCAATTTTCTTGAAAACTGCATATTTGGAGGGCAGTTTTCTCAAATTTGGTCAGTGTTGGGGTATATAATTTTGTATATAGCTGGGAAGGGTATCTCTTCAAGTATCTAAATCCAAAAAAAGGAAAGGGTTTGCCAAGCCATTATGGAGATACGGCCACAGAAAGAAAGCCAATTCCCAGAACTTTAGAGGGTGCTATTTATGTTTTGCATAGCCATTGGAGCGTGAAATTTGACATGTATATATGCAATTATGAGATAAAGATACTGTGACATTAAAAACAAAACAGAATTTATATGAGAAAGTTATGGCAGTTTTAGATTTTTAGGGGTCCATTTTTTAAGAATTTGAGAGATTTTTGACGCAGGCAGTTTCAGATTTGAATTTTGAGTACGAAGATGGCATTTTGAAGGTCAGGTTATGCGTCGCAGATGAAAGAACATCTCTTAGACTATCTAGAGGAATTTGTTAGAAGTTTGTAGGATCTAAGATAGTGGAGAGAGGAAGCAAGAAAGAAAGGCCTTAAAATGGACCAGAAACGGACAAAATGGCACCTGGACGGTTATGCATGAGTGATTTCGAAAATCAAAAAAGTAGGTGACCTTGATGAGATGCTAGAGACTATGCCTATGAAATTTGAAATGAAATGGACATGAGGAAAGCACCTAACTAGGAATAACAAATGCTATGTGCAAAACGAATGCGATTTCCGGACGATTATAAGGAAAACCAGGATAAGAATATTAATGGGGCAGAATGTGAACGAAAACAAGGCAATGACGAAGATCGTCATTGCAACAAGGAGGAGAAGAAGAATATTAATGGGGAAGAATGTGGAATGAAAACAAGGCAATGTCGATTTCGTCATTGCAACTATGTAATTAATGAAATTTGTATGAAATAAACGAATACAGCCAGAAAGTAGTAAATAAAACATATCTATGTAAAGATGTGCTGCTTAACTTTATTCACAAACAATGAAGGTCCAGATCCTCAAGCTTGATGGTCCCCAGTGTCCCACACTAGCCTCATCACATGACCTTTCTTTTCCTTTCTTTTTCTTTCTTTTCCTTTCTTTTTCTTTCTTTTCCTTTCTTTCCTTTCTCTCCTTTCTCTCTTTTTCCCCTCTCCCTCTTCTCCTTTTCCCCGATGGCAGCACAATTTTACCGACACTTTCCTTGACAGGTGGGGGGGGGGGGGGGTGTCTCTTTCCTTTCTTTCTTTTCCTTTCTTTTCCTTTCTTTCCTTTCTCTCCTTTCTCTCTTTTTCCCCTCTCCCTCTTCTCCTTTTCCCCGATGGCAGCACAATTTTACCGACACTTTCCTTGACAGGTGGGGGGGGGGGGGTGTCTCTTTCCTTTCTTTCTTTTCCTTTCTTTTCCTTTCTTTCCTTTCTTTCCTTTCTCTCTTTTTTCCCGACGGCAGCGCAATTTTACCGAAAATATCCTGACAGGTGGGGGGGGGGGGGGGGCTGTCGCACCCCCAAACCTCCCCCTTTTAGAGACGCCCCTGGCTTTCGGTCTATTTCAAGCAGCTATGTACCTGCGCGCGCCGTCCGTTCTCACCCGGGCGGGCGCGGAGCCATAAACACCAAACTAGCTGGATGCCTACATGCTACCTTACACTTCATCTTCGGCTATATTTGATAGTATATCGTAAGCAATTTTTTACTTTTACAAACTGAATTGTCAGTAGACCCCACAAATAAAATTCAAACGTAGTTTATTTCTAATTCGATACCAGTGATATAAAAATGTTGCTGAAATGACATGATTTCCGCGTGTTTTATTTGATTTGATTTTCTTCTGCATTCATGTAAGTTTACAATAATATAAAATACAATAAGTATTTTTCTGACAATAAATCATAAATTAGCAAATAAATATATATATATAAACTGTTATTTTCAAAAATGAAATGATAAACTGTCACAAATACTAAATTTCCTCAAACATTGTAACACATAAAATTATTTGCATATTGCTTTATAAAACGACAGCCCCAGACAAACTCATGAAATATATTAACACATTTATTAAGCAGAAACGGATAGGTAATTGAAAATACAAATTTCGATGATGGTGATGCAGATGAGGATGATGATGATAATGAAGATGATGATAATGATGATGATGACGATGTTGATAATGATTCGAATGAAAGAAGAGTTGACATGATAAAGAATGAAGAGTGGACACAGAAATTCTACCTTGAGTATTCTGATAATAACATCGTTTTAACTTTGGCCTTAAATGAGTAGAGGGAGCAACATGATTTAATAGATTCTGGGAGAGAGTTCCATAGGTCAGGACCATGATGTCTTATGGATCTATGGGCAATAAGTAATTTCGGGTTTACTATATTATTTAAATACTTAAACATGATCAGTAAACTTTGTAGCGAATTTATGTCGAATACTGTTAGGGTCTTCAGTTTCTAAAATATTGGACTTGTGTGAGATAAATATGGTCAACCAGTACATATACGAAGGGCTTTCTTTTGCAATAAATAAATGGAGTTGATTTTGGTTTTGGCGCTGGTGGCCCATACTAAACTGCCATATGTTGTATACGGTTATATCAATGAATTATAAAGCATAACAAGCGTATAACATGGCATTAATTTCTTCATTTTATATAATAAACCAACATTCCTAGAAATAGAAGTAGTGATATGACGTATGTCCATTCCAGTTTAGATTTTCATCGATAAAATGTTGTTGTACTCTTTCTTTCGAGAGGGACATTGTCTATAATTATGCCCATTATGCCAAAGGCGGCACTCCCGGTGGGGGGCACTGTGCTCCCACTTTTTCAGGTACTTTCCAAAAGCCCATTTTTGTCTCGCCTGCGTAGCAAAAAGCGAGACATAGGCGCCGCTTTTCCGGTGACGGCGGCGACGGCGGCGACGGCGGCGGCGGCGACGGCGACGGCGTCAACATCAAAAACTTAACCTAAGGTTAAGTTTTTGAATTTTTTATATAATTTTTAAAGTATAGGTTCTTAGTCAATGAAACTTGGATTATAGGGTAATCAAGTATCCCCAATCATGTGAGTAGAATTTCAGATCACAAAGTCAAGGTCAAAGGTCATTTCAGGTCAACAGACTTGGACTATGTTGTAGCATCATCATCGAAAACTTAACCTAAGGTTAAGTTTTTGAATTTTTGATATAATTTTTAAAGTATAAGTTCTGAGTCAATGAAACTTGGACTATAGGGTAATCAAGTATCCCCAATCATGTGAGTAGAATTTCAGATCACAAAGTCAAGGTCAAAGGTCATTTCAGGTCAACAGACTTGGACTATGTTGTGGCATCATCATCAAGATTTTCAAAATGCTTCCTTATTTTTCAACCGATTTTGATTCTGATTGTTTCATATGATAGGGCTAGGAGGGGGATTTAAAACTTGTACACAGAATCGTGAAATTCATTATCTATGCTAATTTATGCAAATTTATTTGAAATCACAAAAAAATGCTTCTTCTCCTTCATTTCTCGACCGATTTTGATTTGGTTTGCTTTATCTGGTAGAGCTAACTTTGGTACACTAAACTTCTACACCGAATTTTGAAATTGTTCTCCATTAATTAATAATGGTAATTTATGCAAATTTTTTCCAAAAATAACAAAAATTGCTTCTTCTCCCTCATTTCTTGACCGATTTTGATTTGGTTTGCCTTATCTGGTAGAGCTAAATTTGGAACACTAAACCTCTACACAGAATTTTGAGATTTTACTCCCATTGATTAATTATGATAATAATGCAAATTTATTCCAAAAATAATTTAAAAATCACAAAAAATGCTTCTTCTCCTTCATATTTCGACCGATTTTGATTTGGTTTGCTTTATATCGTAGAGCTAACTTTGGTACACTAAAGGTCTACACAGAATTTTGAAATTGTTCTCCATTAATTAATTATGGTAATTTATGCAAATTTATTCCAAATATAACAAAAATTGCTGCTTCTCCCTCATTTCTTGACCGATTTTGATTTGGTTTGCCTTATCTGGTAGAGCTAAATTTGGAACACTAAACTTCTACACAGAATTTTGAGATTTTGCTCCATTGATTATTTATGGTACTTTATGCAAATGAAATGAAATTATGTCCCTTCCAGGGCATCACATTTTTATTTTTTGACCAGTTCAAAAGTGTACCACGATATTTGTTGTTGCGAGATGCGGATGAGCACTACAATGTACGTCATTGACGTTCTGGTTTATCATATTGAATTGCGTTATGCAGGCGAGACCGCCGAGAGCGTTTCCCTTGTTACATAGATCAAGTGCCTCTTTTCTCTTCTAATAACTGTCTTTTTCCTCTCTTTTTATTTCTGATGAGTACGTCTTTTCAGGTGCGAGAAATCCCCCTTTTCACCTCTAATATTTTTGCCCTTTTTATTTTGACTTGTACCCCTTTCTTTTTAATTAGTGTACTTTTTCGTTCTTAATAAGAACCCCCTTCCCTTTATCTTAAATGCCCCTTTTCACATCTGATAAGTGCCATATTTCTTAAGGATAAGTGCCCCTTTTCTTTTTTTATATGAGCCCCTCCCCTTATCTAAATGCCCCTTTTAACATCTGATAATTGTCCCTATTAAAATCTGACAAGTGCCCTCTTCCTTCAACAGATTCCCCTTTTCCATTCTCACAAGTGCCTGTTGTGTGTCCCTTTTCAGGTGCAAGAAGTGCCATTTTCACCTATGATAATTGCCCTTTTTACTTTGAGACGAGCACCTTTTCTTTACTAATAACTGTCCTTTTCCCTTTTGATAAGTGCCTACCTTTTCTTTCTCCATAACATGCACCCCTAATTCAAGATGATTTAGAGCCCTTTTTCTTTAATTTTTCCTAAAGGTCGCTTGCTACGCTCGCTCCCATTTATAGATGTTATAGTTACTTATGAAAGAACTTTTCACTCTTTCTTCATTAGATTGTGATTAATACTCATCAGAGTGTTTTTTTTTCCTTCTTTTTAAGATGAAATTCTTTGCACTGGGACCTCACAAATCTTAACATTTTTGTTCGCTCGCTCGATAATTCAGACCATTGCACTAAACTGCACAGTATGTTGCTTAATCAAGCAGTATCTTGTTCCACGTAAAGAAATTTAAAAATATCGATATCATCCCTGGTAGTGTAATCGCAACCATGACGATGTAGGGGTATATACCTCTGTTTTTATAATGTTTCCCTTTGTAGGTGCCCCACTGCCCATTTTGTTGTTGTTGCCCCGGCCCACAGTGGGCCAGGGAGGAACCAAAGTGTGCCAAAACTAATTTCTGGGGATTTATTTTCTATAAATCCATAGGAAATGTTTGGATGTCCAGGGATTTCCGCTTAAATAGTATTACCAACATTTTCTCTGATATCTAAGCTTTAAGTTGATACCAGATTTGGCTGCCCGATTGTGCCCGTTATTATGTTAGAGCCGTTTTCTTTGCACCATTGCCCCGAAAAATGTGTTTATTTTGGTCCGCGGTGTCAGAACAAGTGTCACGCGCCCCCAAGCGCCGTGATTTATGACCGCGAATCCTTCATGATTCAGCCGCGGACTAAAAACAAACATATTTTTCGGGACAATGTGGCAAGGGGAATCGGCTCTAACATGACAACGGGCAAGATCGGGCAGCCAAATTTGGTATCAACTTAAAGCTTAGACATCAGACAAAATGGTGGTATTAAAATATAAGCGGAACTCTGCGGAAATCTAAACGTTTCCTCTAGATTTATAAAAAACATGGATAATTAGTCAATTTTTCAGTGAATTAACCTTTAATATATCATGAAGATTGTGTTTCTATACATTTTAACCAATTCATGCAACAAAATAAACTATCAGGAATATGTGAGAGCAATTTCATATCAATAACTTAAGAACTTCATGTTAAATTGAAAGATTTATAAAATAAGTCACTTTTGCACTAAAACTGTGAATATGTAGGATTTTGCTGTTTGAAGGAGTAAATTTATTCCCTAGTTGTGCTTACCGGAATTAAATATTTTACTGAGGTATTCCTCAATGTATTACAGTTCACCTGGTCAAGAAGAGAATTGAAGAGAAATAAATCAACAAAAATGAGTTTTGGCGCACTTTGGTTCCTCCCTGGCCCACTGTGCGTTGCCATGGTTACGCGAACGAGCGTTGAATCGGCTGTGCGTAAACGAAACAGTACAAATGTGTACCGATTATGCCTAATAATAATCGATGGACGTGGGGAGGAAAAGTGCCTGCACATGCAGAGTAGCAAATAATCGCAAAAAGAAAAACCATACATGGAAAGCTTAGGTTTTGCCAGACATTTTGAGATTAACATCACTGCGGGAATCGGCCGGAATCCTAATAAACATGCTACTTTTATAAAAATTTGCAATTTTTTCTTTTTTGTGTGAAATTTAATGCTTATTTTTCCCAAAATGAAGCTTCCATAAATTTGGTCATTGTATTTTCTAATTGGGTTACCAATAGGCAAGAAGTGCACGCAGTATCAAGTTGATTGCTTTTCCCTTCATAAATTCTCAACACCTATTGTAAAGTTGCCACTTTTATCATTTTTGGAGCAACATATAGATTTTCCCATGTTTGCAGGGGTTTATGACACTTTTAAAACTCGCTAAATATTAAAATATGGGTGGACAAATATTCTTTAGAATGTTTTCTTCCCCAAGCGAATGAAAAAAATATAAAAATTCACATTCGCCAATTTTGAATTTTGGCACACTTTGAGGCGATTCTGGCCCACTGTGCGGCCCCCCCTATTTTGGAAGACGCTCCACCGCCCCTGCATTATTCTACTTGGTGGTGATACAGATTTTGTTCCGACCCCCAAATTTCTTTGCTCATTACGCCACTGAATACAAGATTTTATAAGCAATGTTGCTGTTATATGTTACAGGGTTGTTTTCCTCAGATCAGGAAGGGAAACTTCAGGTTCAATGCCGTTGCTCAAAATGACTTGGACTCATTTCTGCACGCCGTCACATTGCAATCGCCCCGACGTTTGGACAGGAAAGTACAGAAAGGGTATTTAAAAAAAAATCAGAGAACAGCATGTAGAATTTTCATGAGTAGTGCTATATAAAAACAATTTAAAGAGCCTTTAATGTAATTCGAAAAAAATATACAATGCTGATCATTACCCCAGCAATTTACGATTTCTCGTCTGTCAGAAATAAATAATCAGCAAAAGTTTGATTGAATGAATTCCCTGTTGTAAACGTGTATTCAACCTTCAATCTGTAGATTATTTTGTGTTCTTGATATATCTTTTTGACTGTAGTCTCTTCTATTTTTTCTTCTTTATTGTTCACTGATCAAATTTTTCTCGAGACTGCACATTCAATGATACCAATAGTAGCTGATTTTTATTTCTAATCTTTCAAACAGATAATAAGAAAAATATCTGTTTCCTTTATACGTCCCGCAGTACTGCCTACTTGAACTCAATTGACCCTTTTGGACTTGAACCTGTCTGCGACAACCTATCCGACTGGGACGACTCAAGTGACTCAGACGGCTCAATTGACTCAGAATGGCTCGGCTAACTCGGGCAACAAGAATGACTCGGCCGACTTGGACGGCTTTAGATGACTCGGATGTATCGGCCAACTCATTTTGTATGTGTCTTAAATATGCGGATTTGAGGTCATTTTTTACATGGCTATGATCATGCATTATGCCTGTGTTTAGAAGGTGACAACACCAGGGACTAGTAGTTATAATGATAGTAACAGTGGCTTCCGATATAGTGCACACGCCTGTCAAGCCATGACGCTCCTGGTGCTCAAACATCATTATTACCCTGGTCCTAGGCAGCGGCCAAATATGTAGTGCTTTGGCACATTGGGTGCCCATTTGCTCCTGGGTGGAGAGTGGCAAATGTGGATTAATGCCTTGTCAAGGACGTCATTGCATTATAAAGTTTATTCATTGTACGTACCAACTTGTGTACTGTAGACCTTTACCATTTTGTTTTAGGTGGTTTGTATGCAATGTATGAAATACCACTCAACTTTCACAGAGTGAGTTATGAGCTAAAATATATAATATTTCAAATAATCTTATCAAAATGTCGTTGTATAATTATGTCAATATCAATGCACAATTATTTCAATACCAACGCACATGTTCAATAAAAATATAATTAAGTACAATCATTAGATTGACTTGTAAATTTGTTAATATCACAAATGATCCAGATGTCGAGGGTCATATTGTTCTAGTTATCTGAATTTAAATGTTAAATGAATTTTGATAGACCTTAATATGATAGTTGAGAACTCGCTTGGTCTGGTAAGGGTGTATGAATAAAGGCCTGAGTTATCAGTGTAACATTTTGTTGGACATTTTAAATTGTGTGTAAATTTAGAACTACATGTACATCCTGTTCTAGATTTCCTGGATTTTCTTCACACCATTCCAGTGTACATGTACATATGCTGCTGTAATTTCAAAATAGGGTCTACATGTCTCTTTTGTCAATCTAACATGCTTGATTTATCAATGTAATATTTAATTTTTGTATGGATTATTGTTTGTAGATGATTAACTACATCCACCAGTACTACATAATACATTCAGTTGAGGAAATATTTTCCAGGATTTTCTTCACTTTATTCCATGGTAAATTTAAATATACCTCCATAATATGAAGATACTATTTTTCCAATTCACATGCTTGAGTTATCAGTGTAAAATTCGGTTGGACGTGGATGATTGATTTAGAACTTCATCCAGTTCTAAAATCCAGATGAGGAAATATTTTTCGAAATTCTCGTTACATCCTCGTCAAGCATTGCTTATGATTGCGCTCTCCTGCATTTTTCCTCAGATGGTTCATTATACAGATATTGACTGACAGGGGGTGTAATATAACATTCGCTGGACTACTGAATGTTATACCGGTATACCCCCTGTCAGTCAATATGTTATATTAGATAGCCTCAGGTTTTTTTTGGAGGGGAGGGGGTCCAATTTTTTTGCCCGAATTGTTTTAGCCCTTTTTTTTTCAACAACAAAAATTGTGAGAAAAGAAGAAAAAATTGACCCAAAAAAAAGTTTTGAGAAAAAAACAATTTTTTTTTTGGGGGGGGGGGGAATTGGGGGAAAAAAAATTAGGAAAAAAAAATAAAATGAAGACAAAAAACAATTAGAGAAAGAAAGAAAAAAAAAAGGAGAAAAAAAAAATTCGAGAAAAAAAATGAATACAGTCCTCATCAAGAGGGCGACATGCATTGATTAACAAATATATTAATTTCACCAGCTGGTCAATATAACCATCGAAAGTGACCGGCCAGGAAAATATAGCAATTACGATCCTCGCAATCGATATTACGTGACGAGCTCTGAACCAATCATATCTCGGTATCTGTCTAAGCTATCTAATATAATAATATGTTATAAAAATATTAAGTTTCTTTATTATATGTATACATGTAAATAATATTTTGACTTGAAGTTATTATTGTTTGTATATTTTGTATAATACCTACGTTTACATGTTCTTTGTTATTCAGTTATTGTATTTGGAAAATGTAGTAATCAAATCAAATCAAAATATAACTCCAGTGTACATTCATTCATTCATTCATTCATTCATTCATTTCGGTTTATTGTGTCAAAATTCCACGTTAAAACAGTCGGGAGACTGATACAAACAAAGATTAGAAAATATACTACTATAATTGTACGACACATGTTTATTCTTATTGTACCTTGTACGTGCATGGAGTTCAATAATGTTGATGATACATATTCCAGGTCTTTCTTTGCATGATTAGATTATGATTAAGCATTGTTAAGATACATGTATATTTTTATGTTTGCCATAATTGCCTTGTAAATGATTTTTATATTTTAGTAAGCTTGCATTCCTGATTGGCTTATAACATACATACAAGCATATACACACTATCCTTTTGAGCTTTCCGTTTACTTGCCTTTTGATCACCATCCGCCTCTGATTAAGTGATGTCATTTTTATAATCCACTCTGATTTTCAAAATAGACAATGGCATTTCTTAGATCTGTGAGTTTATTCTGAATTATGTCATACAAAAGGCTGGTCTTTGTAAGTATATTAGATGATCATGAATTACTGAAATGAAGTTTGCAGTGCCTTAGATATTTCAACATTTTGATGTAAAAGGGAGACAAAAGAATGTGTAAGTTGTAGTTTGATGATGGTGTATTTGGTACTGAGTATCCTATTAGCTGAAACGGTGTCACGTGATACTCAACATTTTGTTATATTTGCAGGAATGTGCAATATAACAACCTTATTTTGCACGTCATGACGCATGCTAAAGAGAATTACATTGCACACTTCTCTCGCGTACCCATTGTTTGCATTGTCCCAGCTATGTGCACATCATGCTGCAACTAAAGACAGTCTGAAAGTAATCGAGAGGGACTTACTCCAAAGGTTTGCAAATACCCACAATTTTGAAATAACAAATATTACATATACGTTTCATTGTTCAGTATAATGTGTACTCACCTCCAAATTCATAAAAGTCAGGTAACTGATAATGGAGCAACAAGAGTGGCAATGTGCCAGACTTTAGCACTATACAAGACTCCTCCATTATTATTTGTTATCATTTAAGAAGATTTAAATGTGTGTGTTCATCTACAAATCAGAATACACCTACATCCATTTGATTTTTGAATTCATAGTAAATTTGCTTGGAGCAACAAGAGTGGCAATGTGCCAGACTTTAGCACTATACAAGACTCCTCCATTATTATTTGTTATCATCTAAGAAGATTTAAATGTGTGTGTTTATCTACAAATCAGAATACACCTACATCCATTTGATTTTTGAATTCATAGTAAATTTGCTTCAAATTTAATGCAATTACTTTATGCTGATAAATGTTTCAAATATTTCAAAGTCTCGCCTGTGGTTTTTTTTCTTAAGAGGAGCATATTTCGACTTCTTTATGTTGTTTCGATCCAGCAATTAACATTTGGGCAGAATAATGCTTTAATAATTATTATAATAACTATAAGAATTAATGATAATTGATAACAATAATTTACTTCATACTTGTCTTGTTTCATGCGTGTCTAAGGTTTTTTAATTCTTTTTATACTTCGTACAAAACACAATGTTATAACTTGTCCTTTTTTAAAATGATATTAGAGTGAAAAGTAAAACTCATTATGAAGAGCTCTGATACATATTCACAAGATACATGATTTAAACATCATTATATTATGCTACCTACTTATGCGCAATGTTATTTTTACTTATTTATTTATTTATTGAAACATATTCATAAAGGATAAAAACATGATGAGCAGAGCTATTTTTCATATCGGTCCTGATTAATTAAAGGACATAGACCATGTAGTAAACAATAAAAATAAATGATTGATTAATTGAGTGACCTTTTGCCTCTTACTTCCAGTATTAGAAAACTATTTGTGGCTTATAGCCATTTTTTTATTGACGCAAGGTAAATTTGCTGGCCTCAGCTCATTACATTGTTTTGTATTGTTATTCTGATAAATAGGATGCATGATATAATTTTTTTTTTTTCATGGTCCAAATGTTATCATTATAACATGTTTCTACTGTTAGTATCAATAAGAATCGGGCAGGTGATTCTTGACGTAGATGGTGCTAAGCTAGAAATCATTCAGAGATCATTCGCTTTAGTGAGAATGCTAATTTTAGCTGATATTGAAAATTGTTGTAATAATAAGTTGTAACAGCGCCTGACAAACCTATTTATACATGTAAGTAAACTAAGAAAATACTACAAAGACATACAATGATTTCCTGAGTGTGTATTATCAAATGTAATCAGAATACGCAGGCTCTGCTGTGAGAGTTCTTCATGATTTAAACAAGTCCATGTACCAGTTTGGTAATGTTAGAAAGAATGAGAGAGAGAGAGAGAGAGAAAGATTATATCACACCGTAAAGGAATCTCTACTGCGAACAGAGCAAGAACAGTGAAAAATTGAGATTGGAAGAATTACCCAACAGGCAGAATGTTAAAATTTAAAGTCCAGTTCTTGAAACGCCCCCTCTCAAAAAATGAAAGGGAAGCTCTTATTACCAATCATGTGAAAGAATATGTTTTGACTAATACGTGATGATACAAAATTTTTGTCGGGAAACCGCCTACTAATTGATATATTTGGTAAATTATTATATCTATCTGGACCGGATAGATATCGCGCACGTGTCGCGTAGTCCCATATACATCTTCCTGTGTACAGTGTTTTTACCTTTACCAAGACTGGGGCAAATTTCTTATCATTTTGATGATTCCAGAACCTTGCAGTATACACACCAATACTTATATGCTAGATGAACAACCTTTTCTTATCGATTTCACAACGTTTCTTTCACAATGCAATCGCATGACCAGAACTGGTCTTTACCTTTAAGGTGTACCAATCACCCACAATATTTTGTTAAACAGTTCCCTATCAAAATCATATATACACACAATATGAACTTGAAATGATACGGAAATATATAAAATTTGCAAGTTTAAAGTAACTCTCAATTAGCAAAAAAGTGATATATGAACAGACCATTCGACGCACTTGTGGCATATGCACCAGGCATGACATGAGGACCCTAACGGAACTCAAGTCCGATAATCATTGAAGTAGCCAATGGTGGCATTGTCAGTTCCAAAACTACTTTTCGCAATGCCCCTGGCCCAGGTCAACTACATATCCAGTATGTGTTAAGATCCAAATTACAGATAAAGCTGATTGCTTAAGTTTGTAATTAATCATGATGTTAAGACCAAAAAAGAACCCAACACTTACTATTCCTTTAAGACTCCGGATTTCTCCATCTTTCTAAGCTCAATATTACAGATCTTAGCTAACACTGAATAAACGTTTGTAACTCTAGTATTCAACATGTAAGCATCTTTTACAAAGACTTGTACAGCGTACCAACAAATCATGCATTTTTTAAATAAAAAGTGTATTACAGTAAAAAAAATCTTGTCTCTATTGGGGAATAATGATGGTTTCAATAGAACCACGTTCGTGAATTTCGAGAGAAGATTCAGAACATTTCGCATGATTTCTTTTGCCTTTCTCACTCCCTCAACCTCCATTGAGCAAAACCAACATTTGAATGGCTAGATGAACATTACTTTAATTTGACATATTCCAGTATGGATCTCATTTGTTTTTCTTTCTCTCATGTGTCTGTCTGTCTGTCTGATGCATGTATTAAAAGAGGAGTAAATTCTTCTAACTTGTAACTCACGATTTTAACATGATACCAAGGGATATACATTCTTGCTTATCTTACGCGAACTACAAAGGTCACTCAAAAACGATCGACGCGGGATTGCACGAAATGATATTTACATTTAGATATTCTTTATCAAGCATAATGCAAATATAATCTCGATAAATTTTTTGATAATTCTGTTAATCATCAACTACTAGCACCATATAAACGTAGATTTGTGAGTTGTCCACGGCGTAATAACCAGGTAACCTGCTTTGACGTGTTAGTTGAAGTCGGATAATTTATCCCCCTTTTGTTCGTATTATGTCCTGGAAGTACAGCAATTATTCATTAGCGTTTCCACCTTAAGGGGCCTGCCAATGCACTTTCTGTACAAATTCTACAAAGGAATGTACGCTTCCTTATTTACCTCTAAACACCAGAATTTCTAAAGGGTTTTTGTATTGATCCATGATTGAATATTGGACCAGCCAAAGCTATACAAAAAGGTTCCAGGCATCCACTCTAAAACTCTTGCAAAATACTAAAGAACAAGATAGGCAGGCGCGGATCCAGGATTCCTTAGGGGTGGGGGCCCAAATTTGAAATCAATTTGAAATTTAGTGTGATGAAATATGAAAATCGTGAAGGCCAATATTTCGCTCAGGGGGAAGGGGGGGGGGGGGGGGGGGGTAGTGAGCACTAATTTTTTTGGGGCCCTAGAAAATTTGAAAAATTGCACCCCCCCCCCCCTGGATCCGCCACTGAAGATAGGTGTGGATGCAATGCCGTCCAAACTTTTTTTTTAAATCACGTCTGAGCTGGTTCTACTATTAGAACCAGCTCAGACGTGATTTAAAAAAAAGTTTGGACAGCTCTGCTTATAACCAATCACAAGCAAATCATATCTGAAAGGTCGTCAAACTTTCAATAATTTACAGGGTCCTGGAAACGATGACATTTTGAAAATGGTCCTGTGGGTAAATGAATAGTTTATATGGCTGTCCTCGGTTTTGGTTCCGTAAAACGTACACGCCCACTCACCCTCCCCAATGTTTTGGATTGGTCGTGAAAATTACACTTACCCGGGACATGTTCTGGTATGGATCCCAATTTTTTCCCACTCATATGATTGATAAATTTGTTTAATGAGGGGTAACTTCATTTGAAGGAAAATTGGTTATTTTCATAATGCCTTTAACCCGTGATTTTAACACGATGCCAAGGGATGTATTACATCGCTTATCTAACGCAAACTCTAAAAGGTTACTCAAAAACGACGCGGGATTGCACGAAATGGTATATACATATATTGTAATATTCGTTATCATGCAAAACACAGATAGCATCTGCAAATATTTTTGATAATTCTGTTATTCATCAACTACTATCACACAATAAACATAGACTTGCCAATTGCTAAATTTAAGAACTTTCTTCAGTTGCAGTAGATATGTCTGCGACGACATAGTATAAATTTACTGGCATGTTTCTTTTACTTGCACTGGACTAAGCATATATATTTGACTATAAATTGTTTATGCCTGTCCACACACCATTTCTGCACTTTATGGTACTCCTCGGAGTAGACCGAAGGCTTCAGTTCTAGATATCGACGGTTGTTCCGCTGAGACTACGTCTGGCTCTACTGACCGCCTCTGTACGTAATTATGTGTATGGGGAAGGTTGACAAATTAATGTCAGTTTTATTAAAGAACTACCCATACCGGACGGTTATTTCTGTCTGTCCGTGTAGTTACTCGCCTCACCTACCATCCCAGTGTAGGTTCCTGAGTGAGCTGTCAAAGGGATTACTCAAGAAAGTACCAAGTACCAAATACCAAGATATGCCTGCTGTCTTTGTTTGCTGATCAGACTGAATCAAGGTTAGTGTGTTTCAAAAAACCTTGCTAGTTGTATGATGGGGGGGGGGGGGGGGTGTGTATACTCTGTAGTTGGAGTCATAGTTGTTCTTTTCAATAGGCCATTTTCGTAATGTAACCAAATTTAATGCACAAGTCTTTGTGAGGTGCGTCAATACAAATTATTTCATTCACCTGATAAGAATATTAGTAATTTAATAGTCAGAATGCAAACTGCATATATCAAGTGTTGCTAGGTAGGTCAAGCCATAATGTTTGTCCAACCTGGCAACAAATAATGTATGCAGTTTGGATTATGTCTATTGAAATACTTTTATTCTTACCAGGTGAAAGAAATAATTTGTATTGAGGCACTTCACAAAGACTTGTGCATTAAATTTGGTTACATTACGAAAATGGCCTATTGGTTACAGTTATCATTTTTATTCTTGTTATCACCTGTATGACTAGACCATTTCCTACAACACATATTTTAACACCATACTTCGTTATATTAGCATCCACAAACTGAATTGTTTGGTTAAGTAAGGGCTATAGACCCCCCCCCCCCCAATGAGTACTGATTAAGAAAGTAAGATATGATGTGACTAAGTGGCGTACGCAGGATTTCTTTCAAGGGGGGGGGGGGGGGGAGGGGTTAACATTTTGAAATCGGGCCAAAAATTTCGCAACGACTCAGCCAGCCGCTGAATAAGGGGGGGGGGGGGGGGGGGGGGTGGTAAGAGGACATTTTTTGGTCCCAAAAATTCCGCAACGACTCAGCCAGCCGCTGAACAAGCGGGGGGGGGGGGGCCGAGAGGACATATATATATATTTTCTTAGTCCCGAAATTTGACCGATCGGCATTTCGTTCCGTTGGGGGGGGGGGGGGGGGGTAAGGTCATCTTTTTTAGGTCATCCATTAGGACACTCAAAAGGGGGGGGGGGTTCCGAAAAACATACACATAAACAAAACTCAAGGGGGTTTAACCCCCAACCCCCCCCCCCCCCCCCCCTGTGTACGCGCCTGATGTGACTGTGAAGTATTGGAATAATGAAGAAAACAAAATAGGATCAATCTTGTTGAAGATCACATGCACTGCGCATCGAAATGAGACCATGTACACAAGCATGACAAGTTTGGTGAATGATTATTTTGAGCTTTTTTAATGCCTCCGCCCAGATTTATTTTTCGGGTTGTCCGTGTATACGTCCGTCCATCCCGCTTTCGTTATCGCGATATCTAGAAAGATAAATTTAAATAATCACTAGAAAAAAAGGAAGAAACAAAAAACAGATCAAAAGTAAATTTCAACATACTGTTTAGAACTAACGTAATTATGGAAAACGAGTGATTTAAACAAAGAAGGGTACCATAAAAGAACAAAGTGGTCCTGTCAAAAGAGTCAGCGTATGGTACAAGTATAAAGTGTTCTAATGCAAGAAGAGATGATATTTAAACATTCAAGTAAATGAATATGCAAAAACAAAAAGTTCATGGCTTCAATAAACCCGCCTTCGTAAATGTTGACTAGAGATGTAGGAGATTTCCCATGACCCCCCCCCCCAAAAAAAAAAAACCCCACCTTCAATGGGCAAACAACAAGATTTGTATGGCATGTCGAACATTACATTTGCATAATCCGGTATTGATCTTTTTTCTCTCACTCTAATGTATGATGCATGTATTTAAAGAGAGGTGAACTACAAAGAGCAATCAGACACAACGCGTGATAGCACGAAATGTTTTTTACATTTATTTTCATTTTCTTTATCAGGCACAACGCAAATATAATCCGCATACATTTTTGATAATTCAGTTATTTATCAACTACTAGCGCCATATAAAGTTATATTTAGCAGGTGTCCACGTCGTCAGAAGGTAACCTGCTTTAACATGTTAGTTGAAATCGTATAATTTATACCCCTTTTGTCTTAATTATGGCGTGGAAAGAAAATCTTATCATTTATTTTAATAACCCCCTTTTAAACTTTTTAAATTGATTTATTAAATAATTTATTTATATATAAACACTGAACAGCAGCACCAGCTGTAGGAGTCAATTTATGACTAGAATAATACAACTCATAAAAAGGGATGTTAACAGTAATATTGTAAACGTAGAATGTACAACAAAAGTCGAGTATAAACAGAACGAAATATACAACTAATAGCAATGGACATTGCATCAGTAGACATAATATAGACGTAATATCAAATAAATATAGAAGAAGAGATGAAGTACAGAGGGAGATAACAAACGAGAGGGAGAGAAAGGGGGTGGGGTGGGGAATAAAGAGAGTGAGAGGGAGAGGGGGAGAGTAGAGGATAAACCGAGCCAGTCAATGCAATGATTAAAAGAGAATATCTATATGAGAATAAGGGAAAGGAATGAGGGAGATAGAATGATGTTAATGCTAAACGGAGATGAATGATAACAGGTGAGGAGAAAAGGAGAGACAGGGAGAAATCGAAAGAAAATTTGTATTGACACTCATTTCCATGAGAATTCGCATGATTTGAGACAACATATATTTCGTTTTCTTTCTTCTTTGGCATACAAAATAACCGACAAAGTAGGGAAGGGGCGGCAGATCACCTTTCAAAAGTGGGGGATGGGGTGGCACCAATAAGAAGGGCACTAATTCGGGAAAAAAGAGGCACCTACAAAGGATAACCTTTGGATAAGAACATGCATCTCATCTCCAAACTGCACTGGGAGCGAACAGCTCCTATCAAAATCAAAACATTTAATTACAAGCTTTACAGATATCAAAAGAGGAGTATTGTCCCTAACTTCAACTTTTTAACCTGTGCACAAAGGGTGTCAGTGTTGGAGGTGTAAACATTTATATTTTTCGCTGTGCTGATATCACTGAGTTGTTGTAGAAAATGAAGAAAAAATGTAACAATTACTGGATGCTTTAAAAGTCTAAATTGAAGAGTGTGGCCAAAATATGAATGTTAAAAATGTTATGAATGTATGGAACACAAACATGAAATAGGGCGATGAAAATGAAAATCACATAATTTGACATTTTAAACCAAGAAGGAAATATGAGAACATCATGAAAAACTTGGAAACAGAAAATACTGCGTATGACAGGGCTTAAACAAATAGCCTTGTAAAAATAGTCTCCTGAAATATTTGCTGGAAGGAAATGTAGAAGGTATAACAGCCAGAGGGAAGCGGAGAATAACTGGGAGGAAAACATAAATACCTAGAGTGCAATGGCAATGCGAGAGTGCACTAGCAGGGCAGATAACAAATGGCTGAGGGCAAGATGCCATGATATATTTTGGAAGGACGAGGGGCAACGATCAAAAGGAACCGGGCTGACATATACTTACAAATGGGCACTTTTCATATGTAATAAGGTGCACTCATCACATTTGAAAAAGGACACATTAGACATCAAAAAGGTCATCTATCGGAAGAGAAAAGTGCCCTCACCAAAATTAAAAGGGGCACTTTTCAAAGTAACAGTAGGGACAGCTGTCAGTTGTAAGAAATGGGCATTTATAAGTGGGGAAAGGGATACTTATTTGAGACGAAAAGTGGCACCTGTCATACAAAATTGCGCAATCATCAGATTGCAATAGGACACTTATTTTATGTGAACGGGGACAAGTATAAGAAGGGTAAAATATCAAAAAGGAAATATGGCATTAAGTAAGGGAGGTA
Organism: Strongylocentrotus droebachiensis; assembly: GCA_035222895.1. Taxonomy (NCBI): domain Eukaryota; kingdom Metazoa; phylum Echinodermata; class Echinoidea; order Camarodonta; family Strongylocentrotidae; genus Strongylocentrotus; species Strongylocentrotus droebachiensis. The sequence goes on along the minus strand of JAVYIG010004171.1, from coordinate 13,463 downwards.
CTGTGCCCCCTAACCCCCTCCACCGGATCGCTGCCTATGACGTTAGATATATAAAAGTCACTGTCTGCAAACTCGTCAAGCAAATTCTTAAAATTAAATCTCGCTTTGGAATTATGTTAATTAATAAATAATTATTTTGTGTATCATCTTCTGCAACAAAATTCAACTATCCCAATAATGTGCTCATTGACGATGTTCTAAAAAGCCTGATCATGTAATTGTTGCCGGACTGCATTTATTTAAAAGTTTGGGAATTCCTTCAAAATTAAGAAGAGATTTTCAATGATTGTTAGCTTCAGGACCCTTTGGGAACCAATTGTCGTGAGAGAGGGTCATGAAATACAAAGATGACTCCGAAATGATGCGTATTTACACGAAATGATATATGTTTATATATATATTTATTTTCATATTTTTTATATATATATTTCAAAAAGAATCTGCATACTCTGTTACTCATTTATTGCTGCCGTCCTTTTAACGTAGATTTATTATTTGAGGCAGGGATGGCAGATGGCTAGATGAAACTATGTAAATGAAATCAGCAAGCGACTAGAATTATCATTTTCTTATATTGATGTAACAAATTATTTGTTATTTTAAGTCATGGTGGCATTGTCAGTTCCGAAAATTGCTTTTCGCAATGCCCCTGGCCTACGTCAATAACATATTCTGTATGTTTTAAGATTGAAATTACACATACAGGTTCGTTGTTTGTTTGTTTTTATTTCCGTATAACATCATCACAACATACAAATACATACATACGGCGGATAGCCCATTTCAGGCGTATTAACAAAATACGCCTGTTCTTCCATGGGGTGCTTTTTGTAATCAATCATGATTTTAAGACAAACAAATATGAATAAATTATCTATTCCGTCTATGGCTTTGTTAGCTCACACTAAATAAACATTGGCAACTCTACCACCCAACATGTGAGCATCTTTTATTAAAATTTGTACAGGGTATTAACGAATAATATATTTTTGGCGAGTAGTTTATTACATTAAGAAATCTTTTTCTCTATTAGGGAATAATAGGGACTTTTCGATTTGCACGTCGACACTTTTGTCTGCTACTTGTGACGTCCTTAAAAGGAGGTCACACTTAGCAGTCCACTATGTCGACGTGGAAATCGAAAAGTCCCCATGGATGGTGTCAATAGAACCACCTTCGTGAATTTCGAAAGAAGATTCAGAACATTTCGCATGATTTCTCTGGCCATCCCTATCCTCTCAAACTCCAATAAACAAAACAAAGATTTGGTGGCTTGTTGAACATCACATTTACGTATCACAGTATGGATCTCATTTGTTTTTGCAAGGAGTGTAATAACTTCTTGCTTTTTCTCTCTCTCATGTGTTTGATGCATGTATTTAAAGAGAGGTAAGTTCTTCTGCAGGAAAAAATTTAACTCACGATTTGAACATGAAACCAATGGATGTATATCCTTACTTATCTTACGCGAACTACAAAGGTCACTCAGAAACAACGCGGGATTGCACGAAATGATATTTACATTTAGATATTCTTTATCAAGCATAATGCAAATATAATCTCGATATATTTTTTTGATAATTCTGCTAATCATCAACTACTAGCACCATATAAACGTAGATTTGTGAGTTGTTCACGGCGTAATAACCAGGTAACCTGCTTTGACATGTTAGTTAAATTCGGATAACTTATCCCCCTTTTGTTCGTATTATGTCCTGGAGGTACAGCAATTTATTCATTAGCGTTTCCACCTTAAGGGGCCTGCCAATGCACTTTCTGTACAAATTCTACGAAGGAATGTACGCTTCCTTATTTACCTCTAAACACCAGAATTTCTAAAAGGTTTTTGTATTGATCCATGATTTAATATTGGACCAGCCAAAGCTATACAAAAAGGTTCCAGGCATCCACTCTAAAACTCTTGCAAAATACTAAAGAACAAGACAGGCAGGCGCGGATCCAGGATTCCTTAGGAGTGGGGGCCCAAATTTGAAATCAATTTGAAATTTAGTGTGATGAAATATGAAAATCGTGAAGGCCAATATTTCGATCAGGGGAGAGGGGGGGGGGGGGGGGGGGGGTAGTGAGCACAAATTTTTTGGGGGCCCTAGAAAATTTGAAAAATTGCACCCCCCCCCCCCTGGATCCGCCACTGAAGATAGGTGTGGATGCAATGCCGTCCAAATTTTTTTTTAAATCACGTCTGAGCTGGTTCTACTATAGAACCAGCTCAGACGTGATTTAAAAAAAAGTTTGGACAGCTCTGCTTATAACCAATCACAAGCAAATCATATCTGAAAGGCCGTCAAACTTTCAATAATTTACAGGGTCCTGGAAACGATGACATTTTGAAAATGGTCCTGTGGGTAAATGAATAGTTTATATGGCTGTCCTCGGTTTTGGTTCCGTAAAACGTACACGCCCACTCACCCTCCCCAATGTTTTGGATTGTTCGTGAAAATTACACTTACCCGGGACATGTTCTGGTATGGATTCCAATTTTTTCCCACTCATATGATTGATAAATTTGTTTAATGAGGGGTAACTTCATTTGAAGAAAAATTGGTTATTTTCATAATGCCTTTAACCCGTGATTTTAACACGATGCCAAGGGATGTATTACCTCGCTTATCTAACGCAAACTCTAAAAGGTTACTCAAAATCGACGCGGGATTGCACGAAATGTTATTTACATTTATTATAATAATCGTTATCATGCAAAACGCAAATAGCATCTGCAAATATTTTCGATAATTCTGTTATTCATCAACTACTATCACACAATAAACATAGACTTGCCAATTGCTAAATTTAAGATCTTTCTTCAGTTTTGCAGTAGATATGTCTGCGACGACATAGTATAAGATTACTGGCATGTTTATTTTACTTGCACTGGACTAAGCCTATATATTTGACTACAAATTGACAAGTGTTAATGCATGTCCACACACCATTTCTGCATTTCATGGCACTCCTCGCAGTAGACCGAAGGCTTCAGTTTCAGATATCGACGGTTGTTCCGCTGAGACTACGTCTGGCTCCACTGACCGCCTCTATACATAATTATGTGTATGGGGAAGGTTGACAAATGTCAGTTTTATTTAAGAACTACCCATACCGGACGGTCATTTCTGTCTGTCCGTGCAGTTACTCGCCTCACCTACCATCCCAGTATAGATTCCTGAGTGAGCTGTCACAGGGATTACTCAACAAAGTACCAAGTAAACCAAATACCAAGACATGCTTGCTGTCTTTGTTTGCTGATCAGACTGAAACAAGGTTAGTGTATTTCAAAAAACATTGCTAATTGTATGATGGGGGGGGGGGGGGGGGGTATTCTCTCTGTAGTTGGAGTCATAGTTGTTCTTTTCAATAGGCCATTTTCTTAATGTAACCAAATTTAATGCACAAGTCTTTGTGAGGTGCGTCAATACAAATGATTTCATTCACCCGATAAGAATAATAGTAATTCAGTAGTAAGCATGAAAACTACATATACCAAGTGTTGCTAGGTAGGTCAAGCCATAATGTTGGTCCAACCTGGCAACAACTAATGTATGCAGTTTGGATTATGTCTATTGAAATACTATTATTCTTACCAGGTGAATGAAATAATTTGTATTGAGGCACTTCAAAAAGACTTGTGCATTAAATTTGGTTACATTACGTAAATGGCCTACATTTATCATGTTGATTCTTGTTATCACCTGTATGGCTAGACCATTTCCTTTAACACATATTTTAACACCATACTTTGTTATATTAGCATCCACACATTGCATTGTTTGGTTAAGTAAGGGCTATAGACCCCCCCCCCCCAATGAGTACTGATTAAGAAAGTAAGATATGATGTGACTGTGAAGTATTGGAATAATGAAGAAAACAAAACAATATCAATCTTGTTGAAGATCACATGCACTGCGCATCGAAATGAGACCATGTACACAAGCATGACCAGTTTGGTGAATGCTTATTTTGAGCTTTTTTAATGCCTTTGCCCACATTTATTTTTTGGGTTGTCCGTCTATACGTCCGTCCATTCCGATTTCGTTATCGCGATATCTCGAAACATAAATTTTAAAAATCACTAGAAAAAAGGAAGAAACAAACAAACAGATCAAAAGTAAACTTCATCATACTGTTTAAAACTAACGTAATTATGGAAAACGAGTGATTTAAACAAAGAATTGAATGAAATGCCAAATATTAGAACGTTATTACAAATAAGAATTATAATATTTTTACAAAGATCCAAGTATACGTAACACAGTAACATATGGGTGTATGTATTCTTATTTTAGTCCACGATAGAGCCGTACATTTTTTTGTTCAATTTTAGTTAATGCCAATAAAACCATATACAAATACAACTGATACAAGTCAGAAATACAGAGCAGATGCGAATCAAGGGTACCATAAAAGATATGGTACAAGTATAAAGTGTTCGAATGCAAGAAGAGATGATATTTAAACATTCAAGTTAAATTAATATGCAAAAACAAAAAGGTCATGGGTTCAATAAACCCGCCTTTGTAAATGTTGACTAGAGATGTAGGAGATTTCCCATGACTCCCCCCCCCAAAAAAAAAAAACCCACCTTCAATAGGCAAACAACAACATTTGTATGGCATGTCGAACATTACATTTGCATTATCCGGTATTGATCTTTTTTTTCTCTCACTCTAATGTATGATGCATGTATTTAAAGAGAGGTGAATTACAAAGAGCAATCAGACACAACGCGTGATAGCACGAAATGTTTTGTACATATATTTTCATATTCTTTATCAGGCACAACGCAAATATAATCCGCATACATTTTTGATAATTCAGTTATTTATCAAATACTAGCGCCATATAAAGATAGATTTAGCAGGTGTCCAAGTCGTCAGAAGGTAACCTGCTTTAACATGTTAGTGGAAATCGTATAATTTATACCCCTTTTGTTGTACCCCTTGTGTGCGGGTAAGCATGAATCCGATGACCGGGGTAATAATATATATCTGTAAAGCGCATTGAGAGGGCCTGCGGTCCTGAAATGCACTATATAAGGACGAACTATTATTATTATTATTATTAATTATGGCGTGGAAAGAAAATCTTATCATTTATTTTAATACCCCCCTTTTAAACTTTTAAAATTGATTTATTAAATAATTAATTTATATATAAACACTGAACAGCAGCACCAGCTGTAGGAGTCAGTTTACGACTAGAATAATACAACTCATAGAAAGAGATGTTAACAGTAATATTGTAAACGTAGAATGTACAACAAAAGTCGAGTATAAACAGAACGAAATATACAACAAATAGCAATGGACATTGCATCAGTAGACATAATATAGACGTAATATCAAATAAATATAGAAGAAGAGATGAAGGTACAGAGGGAGATAACCAACGAGAGGAAGAGAAAAGGGGTGGGGTGGGGAATAACGAGAGTGAGAGGGAGAGGATGAGAGTAGAGGATAAACCGGGCCAGTCAATGCAATGATTAAAAGAGAATATCTATGTGAGAATAAGGGAAAGGAATGATGGAGATAGAATGATATTTATACTAAACGGAGATAAATGATAACAGGTGAGGAGAAAAGGAGAGACAGGGAGAAAATCGAGAGAAAATTTGTATTGACACTCATTTCCATGAAAATTTGCATGATTTGAGACAATATATATTTCGTTTTCTTTCTTCTTTGGCATACAAAATAACCGAAAAAGTTAGGGAAGGGGCGGCAGATCACCTTTCAAAAGTGGGGGATGGGTGTGGCACCAATAAGAAGGGCACTAATCCGGGAAAAAGAGGCACATATAAAGGGTAACCTTTGGATAAGAACATGCATCTCATCTCCAAACTACACTGGGAGCGAACAGCTCCTATCAAAATCAAAAAATTAATTACAAGCTTTACAGATATCAAATGAGGAGTATTGTCCCTAACTTCAACCTTTTAACCTGTGTACAACGGGTGTCAGTGTTGGAGGTGTAAACATTTATATTTTTCGCTGTGCTGATATCACTGAGTTGTTGTAGAAAATGAAGAAGAAATTTAACAATTACTGGATGCTTTAAAAGTCTAAATTGAAGAGTGTGGCCTAAATATGAATGATAAGAAATGTTATGAATGTATGGAACACAAACATGAAATAGGGCGATGAAAATGAAAATCACATAATTTGACATTTTAAACCAAAAAGGAAATAGGAGAACATCATGAAAAAACTTTGAAACAGAAAAATATTGCGTATGACAGGGCTTAAACAAAATATCCTTGTAAGAATAGTTAACAAAGAAAGAAGTTGAATTTGGGTCATACACAAAAAAAACAGAGTCTCTTGAAATATTTGCTCGAAGGAACAGCCAGAGGGAAGCGGAGAATAACTGGGAGGAAAACATAAATACCTAGTGTGAAATGACAATGCGGGAGTGCACTAGCACTTATATTAGGGCAGATAACAAATATGAGTGACAACATGTTGTAGTCAACCTCTGAGCTGGGGGGAAGATGCCACGATATATTTTGGAATGACGAGGGCAACGATCAAAGGAACCGGGCTAACATATACTTACAAATGGGGCACTTATCACATGTAATAAGGTGCACTCATCACATTTGAAAAAGGACACATTAGACATGAAAAAGGTCATCTATCGGAAGAGAAAAGGGTTCCACGAAAAATTTAAAGGGGCACTTTTCAGAGTAAAAGTAGGAAATTATGCGATTCGAATTGGGACAGCTGTCAGCGGTAAAAAGGGGCATTTACAAGTAGGGAAAGGGATATTTATTTGAGACGACAAGTGGCACCTGTCATACAAAATTGCGCAATCATCAGATTGCAATAGGGACACTTATTTTATGTGAACGTGGACAAGTATAAGAAGGGGGAAATATCAAAAAGGAAATATGGCATTAAGTAAGGGAGGTACTGTGCCCCCAAACCCCCCTCCACCGGATCGCTGCCTGTGACGTTAGATATATAAAAGTCACTGTCTGCAAACTCGTTAAGCAAATTCTTAAAATTAAATCTAGCTTTGGAATTATGTTAATTAATAAATAATTATTTTGTGTATCGCCCTCTGCAACAAAACTCAACTATCCCAATAATGTGCTCATTGACGATGTTCTAAAAAGCCTGATCATGTAATTGTTGTCGACTGCATTTATTAAAAGTTTGGGAATTCCTTCAAAATTAAGAAGAGATTTTCAATGATTGTTAGCTTCAGGACCCTTTGGGAACCAACTGTCGTGAGAGAAGGTCATGAAATACAAAGATGACTCCGAAATGATGCGTATTTACACGAAATGAAATATATATATATATATATATTTATTTTCATATTTGTGATATATATATTTCAAAAAGAATCTGCAAACTCTGTTACTCATTTATTGCTGCCGTCCTTTGAACGTAGATTTATTATTTGAGGCAGGGATGGCAGATGGCTAGATGAAACTATGTAAATGAAATCAGCAAGCGACTAGAATCATCATTTTCTTATATTGATGTAACAAATTATTTGTTATTTTAAGTCAATGTGGCATTGTCGGTTCTGCTTTTCGCAATGCCCCTGGCCTACGTCAATTACATATTCTGTATGTTTTAAGATTGAAATTATACATACAGGTGAATGCTTTTTTGTAATTAATCATGATTTTAAGACAAAAAAATATGAACTAACTTATCTATTCCGTCTATAGCTTTGTTAGCTCACACTAAATAAACATTGGCAACTCTACCTCCCAAACATGTGAGCATCTTTTACTAAAATTTGTATAGGGTATTAACAAATAATGTATTTTTGGCGAGTAGTTTATTACATTAAGAAATCTTTTTCTCTATTAGGGAATAATAGGGACTTTTCGATTTGCACGTCGACATTGTTGTCTGCTACTTGTGACGTCCTTAAAAGGAGGTCACACTTAGCAGTCCACTATGTCGACGTGGAAATCGAAAAGTCCCTATGGATGGTGTCAATAGAACCACTTTCGTGAATTTCGAAAGAAGATTCAGAACATTTCGCATGATTTCTCTGGCCTTCCCCATCCTCTCAAACTCCAATAAGCAAAACAAAGATTTGGGTGGCTTGTTGAACATCACATTTACGTATCACAGTATGGATCTTATTTGTTTTCTCTCTCTCATGTGTTTGATATAATGTATTTAAAGAGAGGTAAGTTCTTCTGCAGGAAAAATTTCAACTCACGATTTTAACATGATACCAAGGGATGTATATACTTACTTATCTTACGCGAACTACAAAGGTCACTCAGAAACAACGCGGGATAGCATGAAATGATATTTACATTTAGATATTCTTTATCAAGCATAACACAAATATAATCTAGATATATTTGTTGATAATTCTGTTAATCTTCAACTACTAGCACCATATAAACGTAGATTTGTGAGTTGTCCACGGCGTAATAACCAGGTAACCTGCTTTGACGTGTTAGTTGAAGTCGGATAATTTATCCCCCATATGTTCGTATTATGGCCAGGAGGTACTAAACATTATTCATTGGCCCGGCCACTTTCTGTACGAATTCTACGAAGGATCGTAAGCTTCCTTAATTACCTCTAAACATCAGAATTTCTAAAGGTTTTTTTGTATTGATCCATGACCAGTCAAAGCTATAAAAAAAAGGTTCTAGAAAAGATTCCATGTCACTTTGGGGTTAATGCATGGCATCCATTCTAAAACTCTTGCAACAATACTAAAGAACAAGATAGGCGTGGATGCCATGCATTATCCAATAATGCAGTCCAATTTTTTTTTTAAATCACGTCTGAGCTTGTTCTACTGTAACACTTTTTACCTTTATTTTTTCTTAATGTCTACCTGGGGCCCGTTTCATAAAAACTTGTCATCAGTGACAAATGGCAGTCTTTGTTATAAGCTACTAAAATCTTTGCTTCTGATTGGTTATCAGCAGATTTGTCACAGATTTTTGTCATTTGCCATTGAAAGAAGGCTTTGTGAAACGGGTTACAGGTGGTAATAATATTCGTTTAAATTAGCGTATTTACGCTTTGCTTTGTCAACTATAAAGATTTAAACCGGAACTTAGTCCTCTGTCTAAAAACGACCACCTTCGTTAGTTTTGACTACAAATTCAGCATATTTTTGAAAACTTCTTTACCCCCCCCCCCCCTCCACCCCAACCAACGCATGACACACGCATAAAGTTATATGCGTTTCTGGCGTAAATAAAAGACTCATTATGTATGTTATTTACATGTTCAAGGAAATTATGTCTGTCTAAATATAACATTACGTTTTGAAAATGAATGCATGACCAAGAACCTAATGATTAAAAAAAAAATTGCATGCGAATGGAGCACCTAAAAAACGTACACGATATCCGAAAGTTCATCAAACTTTCAATAATTTACAGGGTCCTGGAAACGATGACGTTTTGAAATGGTCCTGTAGGTGAATGTATAGTTTTTATGGGTGTCCTCGGTTTTGGTTCCGTAAAACCCTGGTCCCCCCACTCCGAGAACGGACGGACCCCATGCGTGTTACCAAAATGTCCGGCTCGTAACAAAAGAAAAAGGTCGACCCGTATTGACTTTACACACCGGACTTTTGCTGAAAAAGGGGGGTCGCTTGGAACACGCATATGCGTACCCTAAATAACACTGAGTGGGGGGGGGGGCGGGCGTAAAACGTACACGCCCACTCATCCTCCCCAAGGTTTTGGATTGTTCGTGGAAATTGCACTTACATGTTCTGGTATGGATCCCAGTTTTTCCCACTCATATGAATGATAAATTTGTTTAATGAGGGGTAACTTCATTTGAAGGAAAATTTGTTATTTTCATAATGCCTTTAACCCGTGATTTTAACACGGTGCCAAGGGATGTATTACCTCGCTTATCTAACGCAAACTTTAAAAGGTCACTCAAAAACGACGCGGGATTGCACGAAATGGTATTTACATTTATTGTAATATTCGTTATCATGCAAAACGCAAATAGCATCTGCAAATATTTTTGATAATTCTGTTATTCATCAACTACTATCACACAATAAACATAGACTTGCCAATTGCTAAATTTAAGATCTTTCTTCTGTTGCAGTAGATTATGTCTGCGACGACATAGTATAAGTTTACTGGCATGTTTCTTTTACTTGCACTGGACTAAGCCTATTTTTTTTACTACAAATTGACAAGTGTTATGTATGTCCACACACTATTTCTGCACTTCATGGCACTCCTCGCAGTAGACCGAAGGCTTCAGTTTCAGATATCGACGGTTGTTCTGCTGAGACTACGTGTGACTCCACTGACCGCCTCTATACATAATTATGTGTATGGGGAAGGTTGACAAATGTCAGTTTTATTTAAGAATTACCCATACCGGACGGTTATTTCTGTCTGTCCGTGCAGTTACTCGCCTCACCTACCACCCCATTATAGATTCCTGAGTGAGCTGTCACAGGGATTACTCAACAAAGTACCAAGTACCAAGTACCAAGTACCAAATACCAAGACATGCTTGCTATCTTTGTTTGCTGATCAGACTGAAACGAGGGTTAGTGTATTTCAAAAAACATTGCTAATTGTATGATGGGGGGGGGGGGGGGATGTATTCTCTCTGTAGTTGGAGTCATACACTATGAATATGACTGACAAACAAAGCGGACAAAATATACAGTTCCTCAGGTAGACAAAGGAACATCCTTCACTGCTATTATGTAAAAATGTGTAGAACAGGTGTCACATGCATATTCACCTTTTTACAAAATAGATGTGAAGGGATGTTCCTTTGTCTACCTGAGGAACTGTATATTTTGTCCGTCTTTCTTTGTCAGTTATGTTCATAGTGATAGTTGTTCTTTCAATAGGCCATTTTCGTAATGTAACCAAATTTAATGCACAAGTTTTTGTGAGGTGCGTCAATACAAATGATTTCATTCACCCCGATAAGAATAATAGTAATTCAGTAGTAAGCATGAAAACTACATATATCAAGTGTTGCTAGGTAGGTCAAGCCATACTGTTGGTCCAACCTGGCAACAACTAATGCATGCAGTTTGGATTATGTCTATTGAAATACTATTATTCTTACCAGGTGAATGAAATAATTTGTATTGAGGCACTTCACAAAGACTTGTGCATTAAATTTGGTTACATTACGTAAATGGCCTATTGGTTACAGTTATCATTGTGATTCTTGTTATCACCTGTATGGCTAGACCATTTCCTTTAACACATATTTTAACACCATACTTCGTTATATTAGCATCCACACATTGAATTGTTTGGTTAAGTAAGGGCTTTAGACCCCCCCCCCCCCAATGAGTACTGATTAAGAAAGTAAGATATGATGTGACTGTGAAGTATTGGGAATAATGAAGAAAACAAATAGGATCAATCTTGTTGGAGATCACATGCACTGCGCATCGAAATGAGACCATGTACACAAGCATGACCAGTTTGGTGAATGCTTATTTGAGCTTTTTTAATGCCTCCGCCCAGATTCATTTTTCGGGTTGTCCGTCTATACGTCCGTCCATCCCGCTTTCGTTATCGCGATATCTAGAAAGATAAATTTAAAAAATCACTAGAAAAAAGGAAGAAACAAACAGATCAAAAGTAAACTTCAACATACTGTTTAAAACTAACGTAATTATGAAAACGAGTGATTTTAAACAAAGAATTGAATGAAATTCCAATATTAGAACGTTTTTTAAAGGATTTTTACAAAGATCCAAGTATATGTAACACAGTAACATATGAATGTATGTATTCTTATTTTAGTCCACGATAGAGCCGTACATTTTTATGTTCAATTTTAGTTAATTCCAATAAAACCATATACACATAAAACTGATACAAGTCATAAATACAGAGCAGATGCAAATAATTATACATGGAATCAAGGGTACCATAAAAGACCAAAGTGGTCCTGTCAAAAGAGTCAGCGTATGGTACAAGTATAAAGTGTTCGAATGCAAGAAGAGATGATATTTAAAATTCAAGTTAAATTAATATGCAAAAACAAAAAGGTCATGGGTTCAATAAACCCGCCTTTGTAAATGTTGACTAGAAATGTAGGAGATTTCCATGACTCCCCCCCCCCCAAAAAAAAAAAAAAAAAAAAAAAAACACCACACCACACCTTCAATAGGCAAACAACAAGATTTGTATGGCATGTATATAATATTACATTTGCATTATCCGGTATTGATCTTTTTTTCTCTAAATCTAATGTATGATGCATGTATTTAAAGAGAGGTGAATTACAAAGAGCAATCAGACACAACGCGTGATAGCACGAAATGTTTTTTTTCCTTCATATTCTTTATCAGGCACAACGCAAATATAATCCGCATACATTTTTGATAATTCAGTTATTTATCAATACTAGCGCCATATAAAGATAAATTTAGCAGTGTCAACGTCGTCAGAAGGTAACCTGCTTTAACAATGTTAGTGGAAATCGTATAATTTATACCCCTTTTGTTGTACCCCTTGTGTGCGGGTAAGCATGAATCCGATGACCGGGTAATAATATATATCTGTAAAGCGCATTGAGAGGGCCTGCGGTCCTGAAATGCGCTACATAAGGACGAACTATTATTATTATTATTATTAATTATGGCGTGGAAAGAAAATCTTATCATTTATTTTAATACCCCCCTTTTAAACTTTTTTAAATTGATTTATTAAATAATTAATTTATATATAAACACTGAACAGCAGCACCAGCTGTAGGAGTCAGTTTACGACTAGAATAATACAACTCATAGAAAGAGATGTTAACCAGTAATATTGTAAACGTAGAATGTACAACAAAAGTCGAGTATAAACAGAACGAAATATACAACAAATAGCAATGGACATTGCATCAGTAGACATAATATAGACGTAATATCAAATAAATATAGAAGAAGAGATGAAAGTACAGAGGGAGATAACCAACGAGAGGGAGAGAAAGGGGGTGGGGTGGGAAATAAAGAGAGTGAGAGGGAGAGGATGAGAGTAGAGGATAAACCGGGCCAGTCCACGCAATGATTAAAAGAGAATATCTATGTGAGAATAAGGGAAAGGAATGAGGGAGATAGAATGATGTTCATGCTAAACGGAGATGAATGATAACAGGTGAGGAGAAAAGGAGAAACAGGGAGAAATCGAGAGAAAATTTGTATTGACACTAATTTCCATGAGAATTTGCATGATTTGAGACAATATATATTTCGTTTTCTTTCTTCTTTGGAATACATAATTACCGACAAAATAGGGAAGGGGCGGCAGATCGCCTTTCAAAAGTGGGGGATGGGTCGGCACCAATAAGAAGGGCACTAATTCGTGAAAAAGAGGCACCTACAAAGGGTAACCTTTGGATAAGAACATGCATCTCATCTCCAAACTGCACTGGGAGCGAACAGCTACTATCAAAATAATAAATAAATAAATCAATTACAAGCTTTGCAGATATCAAAAGAGGAAT